>PVJL010007555.1:0-34274 GCA_004026885.1 Lyroderma lyra | reverse complement strand
AAAGTGATTGTTGATAGTTATTGCTATTTTATTATTTATATTTTTATCTTCATTTGTTTTCTCCTTTTTTCTGCTTAAAAATTACTTTTAACATTCCTAATAAATTATAATAATAATTTCTTTTAACATGTCTTATAATAATAATTCTTCTACCCTTTTTCTGTCTGTAAAGCTGTTTATCTTTTTTCCAATTTTCAATATTAGCCTTGCTGAGTGGAATAGTATTGGTTGTAGTTCCTTGGTTTTATTACTTTAAATATGTAATATTTTCTTTTTCTTCTGATACTTTCTTTTGGCCTGCATTGTTTCTGATAAGAAATCAACTAATAGGCTAATTTAAGTCCCCTTATAAATAACTAGGTATTTTTCTGTAGCTGCTTTAATAATTCTCTCTTTGAATTTAAATTAGCCATTATAACTATGATATGTCTTGGTTTGGCCCTGTTTTGGTTCATCTTGCTTAGGACACTGTACTTTCTGGGCATGTATATCTATTTCATTCACCATGTTAAGAGAGTTTTCAATCATTATTACTTCAAATAAAAATTTTATTGTTTGCTTCCTCTCTTCCTCTGGTACTTCTGTGATGCAAATATTGTTTCTTTCATTGAGAGTGTCCCCAGCAAGGCAGAAGTTTGTAGGCAAAATGAGGTTCCAGGAAGTCACAGATTTGGGGCAATGGTTTTCATAAAGTTTTTGTACAAGTGTGGAGTTTGTGACCATTCTGCAAACACCCTGAGAACACTGTGATCAGCCCCTGCTCACCTCAGGCCTGCAAATCTTTCAGAGCCACCCAAGAGAGGCTGCAGCAATGGATGTGTCTGACTGCCTGCCATTGAAAGCTCCTCACACCACCACCAGTCTCTTGCTACTGTAAAAAGCTTTTGCAGCTTGTAGGGTGGGGCTGGCCTTCCAGGAGCTGAGAGTAACACAGCGTGTCATTTAGGCAGTGTGCGTGTGTGGATTTTACCAGACAATGCTCTGCCACATTTGACCCTTTGAGGAATTGTTTCACTTAACAAAAATGGTGCATCTCTGTAGTCTATGAGTGAGGCAGGGTTCAAACAGGGACAATAGCAGCTGCTTCTCCAGCCCTCTACTCAAAGCCATATAACTCAGTCTTTCTCTGCATGTCTCTGGCACTTCTCAAGTTGCTGCCTTTCTACAAAAGCCCAGGTAAATATTGACAAGTGAGTTAGTATGTGTTGGTCATTTTGAAATACATCTGGATTTCTAGCTGTTTTCCATCTTACTTGGACAAATGAACAGAGTTCTCACCAATTTTCAATGACAGATGTTGTGGGGACTCCTTTTACAGTTTCAGGACTCATGGAACGCTGAACCGAGCATGGGCTTGGGGCCCTCTCCTCTTCAGAGGTGATCTCTGCCACTAAGGCATCCCAGCCAGTGTTCAACCACTATCTGTGTGCTTAGGGTCAGCCTCATTTTCCATCTCTGCCCCTTTGACCAGACTTGATGTGGACTCTTCTTTATATCCTTAATTGTAGGGGTTCTGTTCAGTTAATCTTCAGATGATTCTTGAAGTTGATTGTTTTGTAGTTTAGTTGTAATTTTAATAGAATCCAAGGAAGCAGCAGACATAGTGTTAATTTATTCCACAATCTTAAATAATCTGTGGTTGCTTTCCCCTTGATATTGTATTTATTATGCATTTGATTTTTTTCCTTTACATATATCTGAAAAAGAAATCCCTTGATGCACTATTTACAATATATTAATCCTGTTTTTCCTTTACATATGTCTGGAGAAGTAACATTATTGAGCACTTACATTTAATAATATGTTCTTCATTATAATTTTTTTAAATTTTAAAATTAATACTATTATTTTCCAAAAAGGATCAGCTCTATGAGAGTAAGGAATGGTTATTAATTACAAAGTAGTCATAGCGATGTAAGGTAGAGAATAAGAAATGTATTCAATAATATTGTGTATTTTGTATAATATCTGATGGGTACTAGATTTATTAAGGTAATAGATGGGAGGGAGGCTGGGGTCAGTATGAATGGTGAAAGGATTAATAAGTACAAATTGGTAGTCACAAAATAGTCATATAAAGTACTAGGGGATGTAAAGTAAAACATAGGGAATATAATCAATAATATGGTAATAATTATGTATAATGACAGGTGAGGAGGATCAATTCTTAAATGTATAAATGTCAAAACACTATTCTGTTCACCTGAAATTAACATTGAATAATAATGACTGTCAACTGTAATTAAAATTTTTAAACAGGGTAAAATGATGAAGGTGATTAAGAGGTTCAAATTTCTAAATTAAAAAATAAATCATGGGGATGTAATATATAGCATCGGGAATATAGTCAATACTATTGTCATAGCATGAGGCAGTGTCAGATGGTTGCTAGACTTATAATAGTTACCATTTCTTTAGGTATATAAATGTAGAATAGTTATGTTGTACACCAGAAAATAATATAATATTGCATGATAGCTATGTTATAATAAAAATCTTAGGAAAAAGAAGTTGCCTAATTTTGTTTATTATTATATTCCCAAAATTTAGAATTATATTTGGCACATGGATTTTGCTAAGTATTTGTTGAGTAAATAAACAGTGAACAAAATATCACTGATATACCACAATTTGGCAGCAATTCTAACACCAAAAGTATTAAGTGAAAGTTTATAAAGTGTTATGTGGAAATTGAAAAAAGAATAATAAAAAATAGTAATTATGAGTATAGGAAAATTAAACAAGCAAGATATTCAATCATGGTATATGAACTTTTGGTTTTGTATTGAAGAACTTGTAGTTTTCATCACTATTTATGCCAACAAGTTAATAACATTAATCATCTAAATCAAAATGCAGTATTCAGTATAAATAAAATCAGTTAACCTTTAAAATATAAATATTAAACATTTTTACTCTCCTAGGAGATGATTTAGGGATACAAGTAGCGTCATATTTTAAAGAATGTAGCTCCCAACTCCTTAATCATAAATTCAGTACAGAAGTGTATTCCTCAGAATAGGATTAAGAATTATTGTGTTAGTTTGGTAATTGTTTATTTGTTATGTTCCAGAATAAGATGGAGTCAATACAGTCATATGTATTAACCAAAATGTTAAATAAAAAATTTAAATATATTGAATTCAACATCACAAAAATAATTTTTTCAACTCTGTTTTTTTTGCATGATTTCTTAATTCACTTTTCTTACATTGTGCAGGATCTAGTTTTCCATTGTTTCAGTCTTATATTTTAAGTTTCATATTTGTTTTAAATTAGTAGGGTTTGATTTTTCTCCTGTCTTGGTATACTGAATTTTTCCTGTAAGTATTTTTAAGCATATATTTAAACTACAAATAAATTAATATTAATATAAGTGTGTAGTTATAAAAATTTGATTATTATCACTAAAGTACAGGTACATCTTTATCTAATATTCTATTATCTATCATGCTGTCACATGAAGTTTTATATGTATATGCATTGGTTTCTAACAGCATGCAAGAGGAGTTAGTGTTTAATTACATTTTTGGCCTTGGCTAGCTGGATTTTTCAAACTGCCTTTTTCCTTTGTTTCATGTGGTAAGTTTAAATATATATATATATATATATAAACGTTTAGTGAATGGCCCTGTTAACATTTATGATTTATATAGTATTCTGAATTCATATTTTATTTAATGCATAAAGGTCTTTGAATGCTGTGTTTAGGTTTAGTTTGTTAAAATCATTCCAGCTCTTTTCTCTGTGTTGTTGAGACAGAAGTTCTTTCATTGTTTGCTTGTCATTTATCTTACTGACAGTCCCCATCAGACAGATTCTAAGCTAATTATCATAGCTTTGTTCTTGACTGTTGATTTCAAATTATTTGCAAAGTAAAATTTATGAACACTTAGTAAAGTTCATCTATATACTGGATAATGACATAATAATAGTAAATATGCTGTACATATGTGAAAAATAATACAGTAATCTATAAATCCATAACTGGTAAAGAAAAAAATAGTCACCATAAAGGTAGTTGGGATAATAATCATGATGCAAAGCCATTAAATAGAATTTCCAAAGGCTCTTTTTAATCCAGCAAAACTCAGAAAATTATGGTGCTGCATGGGCCACTGACCCGAAGTTTGAACTGGTCCTATATTATATTCTGGCTCTTGCATTAATGGGTTAGTGTTTGAGGCCTAGGAACATTTTTATCAGAACATTTGGGATAATAATAATAATAATGTACGATGAAGTTTTAAAAGTATTTTCTGATAATGATAAGACACAAAAGATCACTTAAGAGTATTACATAAATGTACACAGTTAATGCATACTAATTGCTTGACATAGTAGCTTAAATACACACAATGTGCTTAACAAATTTTAGCTATTATTGCTGTTGTGTTGCTTCTGCTGCTGTGCAGTGACTGTTATTTTATTTCCACTTTATTTTAAAATTTCCATATATGAAGAATAGGGCATTTAAAGCATTAAGTACAGTGACTGTATTTTTTCAATCATGTGCTGACTATTTTTATTGTACTTATGATGTAAATCAAATAAAATACTAAAATGTCAAAGACAAGTAGGGTCATTATATGTAAAACACAATGTCAATTTATTCTGTATCTACATTTAAGCTTAGGCTCAGACAGTTTAGGATTCATCAGTCTTAGAAATTGTTTATGCATTTGCAATTTACTTTGACCTTGAAAAAAATCAATGCAATGCTTAAGATGTTAAAGTTGTAGATTCATGCTTTGATGTATTTCCCCTAATTTGCCATATGACATGAACAAAATCGTGACTGTTTGGATCTTAACTCTTTTCTAATTCTGATTAAAACAATCTGAGTTCAGATACTGATGAAAGAGTGTTAGAAGGCTTTCTCTGCATAAAGAATTTATATCTACGTCTGTACATAATATTGTATTTTGATTATCTGAGCAAATTTTCAACAATCAGAATTTCACCAAAACAGTTTTTACTCAGTACAGAACCTGGTTAGCCCATTTGTTAGGTCCTCTTTTTTACTATCAGAGTTTAAATTTGAGTTTGTCTTTAAATATATATTTTAGAGATATTACAAAATAGGTCAATGCTGTGCTTGCATCCTTTCACAATCACATATGTATTACAACTAAACTACAGAATAGCCATCATTAAGAACCACTTGAAGTTTAACTGTACAAATGTATAATACCTGAAGATATAAAAACTAAATCATTTCCACCCTTGTTGGAGGGGCAAAGATACAGAACAAGCAGGCCCCACACCTGCATGTGGCAATTAAAAATTAGAGTAACTATTTTGGCTGTGAAGGTAAACCCTGAGGAGTGAGAGGTCACAGTCCCACACCAGGATGCCCAGCCCAAGTTTCCAGAGAAAGAAATAGATATTCCTACACTTTTTGCTGTAAAAACCAGCACAGATTGTAACTAAGTGAAACAGAGGTGGATGGAATCCCAGGTGATTCTTTTAAAGTAAGCTCAAGCTCATGAAAGGACCTACTTGCTGATAGACTCACTTGTTCTGAAGTCCAGCGCTGAGGCAGCAGCTCAAAAGGTAAAAGGGACATATGGGGAAGAATTGAATTGTCTGCCTGCAGGGCAAAGACTGGAAGGACAGCAACTTTTTGGGCAGAGGTGCTGGAAAAATCTATCAAAATTTGTTGAACCCTCCCTGCTCCCAGTGTGAAGACAGGCAGGCAGCATATTTGAGTCTCCATCAACCTAACATCATTTATCTTGTCTTGGGAATTTCTGGAAGCCCTGCTCCACCCAACTTGCAAGTCCTCCCATGTAAATTTCCAGTGGCTTTTCTGTACAAGTGGCCTGACTTAGCTCATACTGCATAATGTCCTAAAATCTATCAAAGGTTCACAAACATCAATCAACATCTGGCCTCAACCAATATTGCTCTGTACATCTGTAAAACTTGCGGAGCAGTCCCAAGCCTGGCACTGGTGGCAGCCAGCCTCTGTTCAAGGCTTAGACTCTCCAAGGCACCTGCAAGAAAAGTATTGGTGCTGGCCATCTGTGGATTGTTTTGTGGCTTATTTCGGGTGGGTCCAGGAAGAACACAGGCTGCTACTGAACTAGGCCTGCCATGGGGCTCCACCCAGAAGGCCCTAAAATCAGTATGCTGAATGGTCAGGTTGAAACCAAGCCACAGAGTCATCTGGCTGTATCCAAAGATGACAAACCCAAAGGGTAGAATGGGTAGCCACGAGATACCTGCTTCAGTGAATTCTGCTTTGTAGGGTCAGCTCCAGCACAAGACCTTTTTCACTGTAGTCATGACCAGTCCTCAAAACCAATCAGCCTTTTATGTGTAAACAAGAACAATGTCTCAACTACATCAAGAAGGTACACACAACCCACACAAAGGACATACCTGAAGCACCTGGCTCAGTTAAAAGAGAAACTGTACCACTGGGCGTCATAGAACACCTACTACAGAAGGCCATTCTACTAAGAATGAGACTTAGAAGCTTCACCTAATACATGGAAATGAACAGAGAGAGGCAACCGAAATGGGGAGAAGAAGTAACATGTTCTATAAAAAAACAAAAACAAACACAAAAATAACAACAAAAAAGGAATAAAGTCCTAGAAAAAAACTATACAAAATGGAAACAAGCAATTTACGAGATGCAGGGTTGAAAAACCTTGTTATAACGATGCTCAATGAGATCATTGAGAACTTCAACAATTATATAGAAAACATAAAACATAAAAATGGAGATAAAAAACACAAAAGAACCAGTCAGAAGTGAATAAAACAATACTGAAGTATAGAATACATTAAATAAAATTAATAGTAGATTGGATACAAAGGATCAAATCAACAATTTATAAGATAATATAGCAGAAAACATCCAATCAGAACAGCAAAATAATTTTTTATAAAATGAGGATAGTTTAAGGAGTGTAAGTAGCCTCTGAGATAACATCAAGTGTACCAACATTCACATTATAGGGGTATGATGAAAAAAAAGAGAGATACCAAGGAAGAAATAATGACAGAAAATTTTCCTAACCTGACGAAGGAAATAGACATACCAACCCAGAAAGTACAGAGAGTTTCAAACAAGATCAACCAAAAGAGGCCCACATCAGGACACACCATAATTAAAATGCCAATGTTAAAGACAAAGAGAATCTTAAAAGCATCAAGATAAAAGCACTTAGTTACTTACAAGGAAGCTCCCATAAGACTGTCAGCTTATTTCTCCACAGAAATTTTGCAGGCAAGAGATTGGCATGAGATAATCAAAGAGCTGAAAAACAAGAACTTACAACCAAGGCTTCTCTATTCAGTAGGGCTATCATTTAAAAGCAAAGCAGAAATAAAGAGTTTCCCAGAAAAGAAAAAGATAAAATAATTTATTACTACAAAAAATGTTCAACAGATCTTTTAAAAAAAACCAATAAATACAATTATGAAAAATGATATTTCATTAAAATGGAAACAAATAAACAAACAAAACAACAAAATTTGGTATAGCAAATAGTTTACCGAAGAACAGATTGTAAAATAAAGGCAATAACAAGAGACAAAGATCCAGTAACTCAACTTCTGAGTATTTATTTGAAGAAACCCAAAATAACAATTTGAAGGGGTGTATACATCCATATGTTTATTGCAGCATTATTTATAAAAGGCAATATGTGGAGGCAACCAGACTGTATATCAATTAAGGAATGGATAAAATAAAAGTGATTGTTTGTGGTGGGGGAGAGAGTGTGAGGTCAAACAATTAATTTTGTGAACTCATTGAGAAAAAGTGCTACATTCCTTTTTGCCAAATATCACTATGGTCACCTTTAAAGTACTCCCCTTTGGAAGCTATGCATTGACTCTAGCACCTTAGTCCACCCCTCAAATCAATTTTGGGACTCTTTCTCTGAAATGGCCATCAAAGCTGTTCCTGTGACCAAAATCTGAAATTTAAGTTAGCAAACATGCCACTGTTTGCTTACTGTACAAACAACTGGATAAGGTTGAAATTTGGTGAAATTTCTTACTATCTATAACAACATTGATAGACCTATGGGGTGTTATGCTGAGTGTAGTAAATCAAACAAAGAAAAAGAAATACCATATGATTTCACTTATATGTGAAATTTAAATAAGAAAACAAATAAACAAAACTGAACCATATAAAGAACACTTATTAAAGTTTCCAGATGAGAGGGGAATTTGGGAAATGGGTGAAAAAGGGGAAAAATTAAGAAGTACATATTGATAGTTAAAAAATAGTCATGTGGATTTAAAATATAACACAATGAATATAATTAATAATATTTAATAACTATGTATAATGTCAGTTGGTTATTAGATTTCTTAGGTAATCAAGTAGTAAGTTATAAATGGGTAATTGCAATGTTGTACACCTGTAATTATATAATATTTAAATATTGTATTTAATATTATATGTCAACTGTAATTAAAAATAAAAATTTTAAATATATATTTTAATTAAAACCTCCAATAGGGAATTGTATATATGATTTGAGATAATAGGTTATTTACAAAACTCCTTTTCAAAGTCTATTAATACACCTTCATTTATAGTCTTATCAGCATAAAAAGTTATTTTTTAAAAGAAAGTTTTTATTTTAAAAACTTGGTCTCATATTTTCAAACTCATATGCTGTATAAAACTACAGTAGTGGTTATATGTAATCACAGCCAAAGATAAAAATATCCTGAACCTAGATATTTAGGGTTTTTATGTAAGAACTGCACACAGTTCCAGATCTGCCCTTCACCTCTGAAAAAGTGAAGCCTCATTTGGAATGAAATGGTTATAAATGAGTTCCAAAATAGTCTTCCATCATTTTGTCTGAAGAAGCATTTTCCTAAAATTATGTAGGTTTCTTAACCTACATAGTAAGGTGAAAAGCTACCATAAATTTAGTAACATTAGTAGGGACAGAAATCACAATAATTCAGTTACTGTGAGGAACCAATGAGAAAATATAAATTAATCATTATGATAGTTCTATTATTGAGAGAGACAGTTTTATTTGTGGTACTTGCTGACAAGGCTAAAATTTTATTAATATAAAATATATCATGTAACCTCAAGTCTCACATTTTGATAGCAAACAAAATGTGGAAGACTTTACAGCTGCTGTTCACTATTTTACTAAGGCAGTCTTCAAGTACATCTAAAGTTCCTAGTGTATGTACAGAATGTTGTGCTTGAAAATGTGAGGAACTACCAAAGAAATAACGTGCATGCCCTCTGAGGACTTTGCAGTCCAGCTAGAAAATAAAGATTCAGTCTCCCACAATTTAAAGAAAATTACATAGCACTATGCCAACAAATGCAAAACAAATAGAAATCAAATACGAATTGTCTTTGTAGAAGAACATGTGGGTTGATTGTGCAGTAATAAGTTGAGGTATTTGTGTGATTTTTGACATATGCAATTATTTGTTTATTTTACCATGGCTTTTCTGATTTATATATGAGATTACACAAGAATCTTCATGATGAACCAGAAAAGGGGGGAGATAAGTCATTCTGACATCAATTCATACTACTTGTGCTCTGTAGCATTTCTCATCTTAGATTTTTTTTTCAAGGCCCAAAGCCATGCCTGCCTCTCTGCTAGTGGAACCAGCCAATGAATTGAACAGCCTGAGGTAGGGAGTGAGGATTAATGAAAAGAGACAGAGAAGAGAGTTACCGGGAGGACTCCAGTAAATACTGAAGCCTCGAGTTTATTTTTCCTCACCAATATATACATACAGCTTACATGCAGTACAGCAGAAACAAATTTGCATTTCCTTCCTCAAAAGTAGATCATCAATTATCATTACTCTCTACCAATAGCCTAAAGGTCAGAGCAAACAAAGGAGGTCAGTTTTCCTAGGGCCATGTCTTCCATTATCCAGTTATCTTTCTTTTGTGTCTCCCAAGGAACTGGCTGGATCAGCCACATTCCTCAGTGAGCAGTACACGCCCTTTATTATCTACCAGTTAACTTAAAGGTCAGAGTAAATGAGAGGGAGTCAGTTCCCCAAGGCAATTCTTCCAAGTACTCAGATAGTCTTCTTTCTTTAGAGTCTCCCAAAGAACTGGCCATATCAGGCACATTCCTCAGATGCAGAAGTAAAACAAGTTTTACTTCCCTAAAGCCAGCCTGTATGGCTCCCAACATGCATGTATTTCAATTTGTTCCACTCTAAAAGCTGAACTTACCATATTTATGAATTTTACTAATGTTTTCTGTATTCACTTTATTCTTCCTAAACTCTTATAAACTTATTAGATTTAAAACTACAGGAAACTGTTTTCTGAGCTTGGCTTTCTATGGTAATATTCACATATTTCTCTAATTTAAGAACTGTTGAGAAATACCAGGATCTCTTCTTCTTATACTGAATAAAGCAATGTTCTCTTGAGGCAGAGTCATTTTGTTTAATTTTTTATTTATATCTACAATATGTCTTTTATACTAAACTTGCAGAAGAAACTTTTGTTGCAGAAATAAAATGTTCTATGTAAATAATCTTTGAAACTTAATCTCTGGATCTTTCACTTTAAATTTTATTTGCACTAAATGAAATTTGCTTCTATTTTTCTATTTTGTAAATATTGTAGAAGATTCTGTGATTGTACCCAATCATTTTCACAAACTTTTCTACATTGTATAAAATGTCACTACCCCCAACTAAGTTAGTAGTTGTATGTATTATGGCAGTCTACATGAATCTGGACAGCAAAGCCCTTTAGTATAAATTTTGCTATAGAATCAATGAATAGAAGTTTTGTTGTGCAAAATATTGCCTTTGAACCATCTGTATTAGAACTGCTTGGATTACTCATTTAAAATACTGATTTCTGGACACTACATCAGACTTATTGAATCAGAATTTCTGATGATTCTACATTTGTTGTTTTTTTGTTTGTTTTTCCTTTTCCTTTTTTTTTTTTTTTTTTTTGCATCTTTCTTTAACATTCTTTCTCTCTGTGAAAATCCTGCCCATTAGTATTCATAGAACAGGCTCAGCTCCAGGTACCCTGTTCTGTGAAGCCATCTTTGATCCACTTTTATTCATCAGAAGTGATCTTTCATGAAATTATTCTGCAGGATGACAGAGGTATCAGAATTGTGGAACGTGAAAGTTTGGGGAAAAGTGAGATAGGTCATTCAGAAAAATTATTGTAAGAATCATCTAAAATTTGCATTTAAATTACTACTTACATTTGAAAACTTGAGAGGGAAATAATGGTAAAGCCCTTTGGAAGAGAATACACAGCATTTTAATTGAGCATGTGTAGTTATGAGAATATTATACCTTAAAGTTAATGTGAAGTTCCCTGGTGGTATAGTGGCTAGGCTTCGGTGCTCTCAATGCTGCGGCTTGGGTTCAGTTCCCAGCCAGGAAACTACCCCCCCAAAAAAAACAAAACAAAACAAAATTAATGTGAGCATAATTATTTAAGATATGAAAACAGCATGTTGACAGAGATATAAAAACAGTGATATGAATTAAGCCATTATTAAATGGCAGAGCTGGTGTACAATCCCAGGTGGGCCTGACTTCAAATCCTATTCCCTGAATATCTTATCTGCATCTTTGTTTAAACTGCTGATTTCACTTATAATGTCCTTCCCTTCTGCATTTGCTTGTGGGAATCCTATCTATTCTTTAGCATCATAGCACCTTGAGCTGTCCCACTCTGACAATAACAACTGATACTCTCTTTGTCACTCACCCACTTCTTTCATTTGAGGACTATAGAAAGTATACTTTCCTGGTTTTTTGTTGCTAGAATCCACAGAGGCTCCAGAAAAGAAAACACCAAGGAAGAGTCCACATGCTTGGAGAACCCCAGCATACAGGAAAGTGCAAGGCAAAGTAAAGTCAGAGGATCACATGCATCAGCATTACCTCTTTGAAGGGTATACTCTGGGCCCCACCTCACATTTCTTCATTAAGAATCTTCAGTTTAGGACACAGGAGTATTTATTTTAAACAAGTATGCCAGATTATTCTAATGTATAATAAATTTTGTCAATCAGTAATTGTACTTCTTGTAGACATCTCACCATCACACTAAGTGCCTTTTCTTTTTGCTATTTAATTCTAATTGTTTATTAACATTAAAAATCTGAGGTGAGAATTTTAACTTTTTCATCTGTTGCAAACATCATTGAAAAACAACTGCCATATTTCCTCCTTTTCTCTGTCCCATTTATGGGCCCCTAGTTAACCCACTTTTAGAAAGAATTCTTAGGTAAGATAACTAAAAAATGTTAAGGAAAAGAAAAATGAAAACAAAAAGTAATCAGAAAATTAGCTGAAATATCAGCTTATTTCTTAGCCACTTAAAAGGAAACAGATACTATATTACAAATTAAAATTTCAGATAATAAATTTTAGAATTTTTAAATGTTTTTTACCTTATTTGATATTTATGTTATATTTAAGGTTATAGTGCCCTATCCTGAATAAGGGTTGCAATTTCCTATTTCTTTCTGTTAGTCATCTTACACATAGAAACTCAGTTGTTTGCAGTATATGTAAATATTGTTTCCATTTATTTAATGATATACCAAGATACCAAAAATAGCACATTTCAGCAACAAAAAGCAGAAATACTAATTTTAAAATCATAATGGATTGAATAATGCAGCCAATGAATGTTGCTTGATTTCTAGAACAATAATTTAGCAACCACTTCTTTCCTGTTAGAGAAATGTGACATAATTTTTCACAAGTTGTCAACAGCTCCCATGAAATTCATGCATTAATAGAGCCTCAAAATTACATTTTCTCAATTTTTGAATAAATGATTATTTTGCAAAAATGCATATATACAGGTATATCTTGCCATGACTAGTTGGTATTTTATTAGAGATTCATGATTAATATTGTTCTATATGTATGTAAACCTCAAATTCACTATTTTGTTACATCAGAATTTTTATACAATGTTTGCAAGTTAGACTCCATGATAATTATGAAAATATTTTAGATGATTAACTCAATTATTCAATTATCAGTATATTTTTAGCCTTCATACAAACATAACAGTACTTAGGCACAGGGATAAAATATTTACCCTGATAAGTTTCTACTAAGTATAGTAAATGTCTAACTTTAAACTATTGTCAAATGTTTAACTATTATGAATAAAAATGAAGAGATTGTATCTGGGTAGTAACACTCCTTTAAAACTTCTTTTTAAAACTCCTTTAAAAAGCAAATGTGTAGTGGTCACTGGTTGGCATACATAATCCAGAGAATCTGTAATTTAATACATTTACTTGGTAAAAATTCTGATACTTATATTTAAATTGCATCTACTTAAATTTAATGCACTTTTAAGGCATTAACCAGTCAATTATTTTACTGTCCTTAAAAAAGAGTAAGAGTACATGATATAAATAAGACAGTGCCTTTTCCCATTCAATAATATACAATTATTTGATAGTTGCTCTAGTTCTTCAAATTTAAAGTAGGTAAGTTTTAAATTTCATTTGTAGCACTTACACTAGCCTGGTTACCTTTCATTAATTGGTTAACCTTTCCAAGCGTTACAATTTTGTCTTCTGTAAAGAAAAAAAAAAAAAAAAATATATATATATATATATATATATATCTACATATATCTATATATATATATATATATATATATATATATATATCAATATATATATCAATTTCACCAGGTAGATTTGAGAATTTAATATAAAATGTAATGATTTATTTACTTAATGAATATAGCAAGAATATTACATTTTGTCTGACACAAAAAATGTACTCAATAAATGTCAGTGGTTATCATTATTATTTCTAAATTTGTGGCTAATTTTTGTGAGTGGGGAAAATAGGTGTCTATTTTCATTATTTCACATGTGAATATCTAATTTTTCAGGCAGCAATTATTAGAAAGATTGTCAGTTCTCTATTGAGTATGCTTGGCTCACTTGTCAAAAATTAGCTGACCATATATGCCTGACTTTATTTCAGGGCTTTTAATTGTCTTCTATTTGTCTATACATCTATGCTAGTATCATTCTATTTGATTACTATAACATTGTTACAGAGTTTGAAATCAGGAAGAATGATACTTTCAGCTTTGTTCTTCTTTCTTGAAATTGCTTTGGTTAATTGTGGTCTTCTGTGGTTCCATACAAATTGTAGAAGTATTCTGTACAAAAATGAAATTTTGCCATCATGATTGGGTTTGAATTAAATTTATAGATGGCTTTCAGTAAAACATTTTTACAATATTAATTCTTCTGATTTATGAACATGAGATATAGTTACATTTATTTGTGTCTTCTTTAATACTTTTATCAATGTCATATATATTATTGTAGAGATCTCTTACCTAGTTGATTAAATTTATTACTAAAAATTTAATTGTCTTTGATTTTATTGCAAATATGTTCATTTTTCTTATTTTTTCAGATAATTTTAACAAAGTAGATTTACAGTCTCTATTGTGAAAAAAATTAGAATCTAACAAAGAAAGCCATCAGCATAAGACTAAGTACTGAATTAAAGAAATACAGTAGGAACTAACAATAAACTTGATTTCAGAGCTTATAATTAAAATATCTTATAAAGTTATTTAATGAAATAATAGAGTACATGTAGAACATTTAAAACTTTTAAAATATAAGATTATTACAATATAATAATTATCACTTGGAGTAGAAATTGATCACCCTAAGTTGTTGTTCAGAACTTTATATTTAATAGAGGTATTACTTTATTTGAAAAAATAGAAACAATTTTTTTGTAAAGGTCAGGAGTATAAATCTAAAAATTCAAAAGTTAATTATAGTTTGTACCGTGCTTTTACACACATTAAATCACTGTATTGTATACCTGAAATTAATATACTATTGTTGGTCCACTATACTTTTATAAAAAATAATGAAGTAAATGAGCTAATATTTTACATTCCATTGCCAATTGGAAATCCATTTATTTTTTATTAGCTTTGGTGTACAAAACATCAGGATTAGACATTTATATACCTCACAAAATAATAACCCCAATACAGAGTTACTAGATGGGGTTTGGCAAGATGGAGATGGGATCCCTAAAACCTCTCCTGGAAAATAAAATTAAATTGTAGCAGGAGTCTAGGCCTAGCAGAGAGAAAGAATCACCCAAACACCAAAGATAGAATAGGAAGGGGTTCTTTATTTGGCCAGAGGAGTTGCAGCAGAAAAAATTCTAAAATGGCCAAGCTCCAAAATTCACTCTAGCCCTGTCCTTTTAATAGTACTTACAGGCTTAAAGAAGCAGCTGTGTTGCCTTTTAATTGGTGGTCCTAAAGCATTGTTGGGTATTCTTGGCGAGTTGTTATAGAAAAATGAGTCAGCAGAAGCATCATAAGAATCAGCACCACTAACTCTTTATGGCAGGGCCTCCTCTCTCAAAATCCCTGGCCAGGATCTAACATGGGAAACACTGAGTGTCACAGTGACAGTTGAGGGATGCATGAATCTTCAAAAAACCACTTGAAGTTTAGAGAAAGTAGGATGAGCAGGACAAAAGAGAGAGAGAAGACATGGATCATGACCTGACTTGACCTCAGCTAACTGAAGGAACTAGGAAAGAATGAGGAAACTCTGGCTGAGGGACAGCATGATACTGGAAGAGAAACTTCCAACCGAGCATAAATTATCCAGCAAAATTATCCAGCAAATATTATGGAGGAATAAAGACCTTCTCAAAGGCATAGAAGCTGAGGAAATTCTCTAGCACACGGTCAGAATTTCATGAAATTATGAAGGAGGCTCTTTGACCTGAAAAAACCATCAGAATAAATGGGATAGAGTTGAGACAACACAAAAGAAATTTAAAGAAAAGGAAGAAGTAATTGCCATAGGAAATCCTCATATATCAATCATCACTCTAAATGTGAATGGACTAAACTCACCCATAAAAAGATACAGAGTAGAGGACTGGATTAAAAAACAAAACACATTTATATGCCATCTCCAAGAGACACACGTCAGCAATAAGGACAAATACAGACTCAGAGTGAAAGTATGGAAAACAATACTCAAAGAAAATGATATCCAGTGAAAAGCAGGAGTTACCATACTGATATCTGATGAAAAAAAATGAGGTTAAAAAAGATAACAAGAAACAAAAGTGGACATTTCATAGTGATGAAAAGCACAATACAACAACGAAACTTGACACTAATTGATATATATGCCCCAAATCAGAAAGCACCAAAATATACAAAGCAACTACTAACAGATCTGAAACAAGAAATTGACAAAAACAATCATTGTAGGGGACCTAAACACCTCTTAACAGACATGGACAGATCATCCAAACAGAAAATAAATAAGGAAATATCAGCTTTAAATGACAATTTAGAGCAATTGAACATAATTGACATTTAGAGGACACTTCATCTGACAAAGAAAACTATACCTTCCTTTCTAGTGCACATAAAATATTCTCAAGGATAGACAATATGCTGGGACACAAAACTAGCCTCAGCAAATTCACATAAATTTAAATCATATCAAGTGTGTTCTCAGACCACACAGCTTTGAAATTAGAGGTCAACAGCAAAAATTAAAAAAAAAAAAAAACACAGAAAAATAATATATACATGGAAATTTAAAAAATCTTATTAAAATATGACTGGATCAAAGAACAAATAAAAGAAGAGATAAAAATATATAGAAAAATAAAGACAATGAAAAAACAATATATAAAATTTTGGGGGATGCAACAAAAGCAGTAATAAGAGAGAAATCTATATCATTATAGGCCTATCTTAAGAAATGATAACAACAACAAAAATCACAAGTAAACATCCTAACATCACATGTTAAAGAAGTAGAAAGAAAAAGAACAGAAAAATCCCAAAGTTAGCAAAAAAAATAATACAAATTAGAGCAGAGGTAAATAAAATTGAAAACAGAAAAATAATAAGGAAAATTAATGAAACAAAGAGCTGGTTCTTTTAAAAAATCAACAAAATGGACTAATCCCTAGCTAGAGTAACCAGAGGATGAAAGGAAAAGACACAAATATCCAAAGTTAAAAATGAAAGGGGAGAAAGTACCACTGATACCACCGAAGTACAAAGGATCATAAGAAAATATCATGAATGGCTATATGTCATTAAATTTAACAATGTAGAAAAAAAGAACCAGTTTCTAAAAATATATAGCCTACCTACTCTGAATCAAGAAGAACTGGATAATCTAAATAGACCATTCAATAATAAAGAAATTAAAACAATTATCCAAAACCTCTCCAAAGGGCAAATATCAAGACCAGATGAACTCACCAATGAATTTTACTAAGCATTCAAATAAGAATTAATGCCTATCCTCTTCAGGCTCTTCCAAATAATTGACATTAAGACAATATTTCATAACTCATTCTACAAGGCCAACATTACCCTAATACTGAAGCCTGGTAAAGACAGTACACACAGAAAAGTTGTAGACCAATGTCTCTGAACAAAACAAATGCAAAAACCCTAAACAAAATATTAGCAAACAGAATACAACAATGCATTGAAAAGATTATACACCATGATTAAATGGGATTCATTACAGGAGCACGAGGATGTTCCACATACCAAAATCAATCAATGTGATACACCACATAAACAAAATAGAAGATAACCTTTTGATCATATCAATTAATGCAGAAAAAGCGTTTGACAAGATAAAACATTTATTTCTGAACAACACACTGAATGAAATGGGTACCGAAGGAAAGTACCTCAACATAATAAAGGCCATATATGACAAACCCTCAGCTAATATCATACTGAATTGGGAAAAGCTGAAGCCCATTCCACTAAATACCTGAACAAGAGAGGAATGCCCCTGTCACCACTGCTTTTAAATGTAGTACTGAAAGTTCTAGCCAGAGCCACCAGGCAAGAGAAAGAAATAAATGGTATCTAAATTGAGAAAGAAGTCAAACTGCCACTATTTGCAAAGGACACAATCCTTATGTTGAAAATTTTAAAGAGTGCATCAGAAAACCATTAGAAACAATAAAGAAATACAATAGTCACAGAATACAAAATCAACACATAAAAATCAATTGCATTCCTATATACAAAACATGAATCTTCAGAAAAAAAAATTACAGAGCCAATACCTTTTGCAATCGCAACAAAAGGAATGAAATATCTGAAAATTAACAACGAATGTGATAAACTTATACATAGAAAACTGTAAGACACTTTTGAAAGTAAGTGAAGAGGACAAAAAGAAATGGAAAGGTATTTTGTGTTTATGGACAGGAAGACTGAACGTTGTTAAAATGGCCATATTACCAAAGGCAATATACAAATTTAATGTAATCCCCACCAAAATCCCTCAACTGTACTTTCAAAAAAAGGTAAAGAAATTATCAGATTTGTGTGGGACCACCAAAGACTTTGAATCGCCAAAACAATAATACAGAAATAGAACAAAGCTGGTGGTATCATGCTCCCCTATTTCAATTTATACTACAAAGCATCAATAATCAAAACAGCTTGGTATTGCCAGAAAAAGAGACACACAGATTAATGGAGCAAAATTGAAAACCCAGAAATAAATCCAGAAATATATGGTCAAAAGATTTCTGATAAAAGAGCGAAAAAATATGCAATGGGGAAAAGAAAGCTTCTTCAGTAGATGGTTCTGGAAAAAGTGAAAAAACATATGCAAAAGAATGAATCTGAGCTGTGAACTGTCACTATTTACTAAAATTAATTAAAAATGGATTAAAGACCTCCACATAAGACCCAAAACAATAAACTGTATAGAAGAAAACATTGGTACTAAACTTACAGACTTTGGGCTCAAGGAGGACTTAAATAACCTTAATGAATAGGGATATATCAAACTTACAAGCTTCTGCACAGCAAAAGAAACTGTCAACAAATTAATGAGACAGCCAACTGAATGGGAGAAAATATTAGCACATCTGTTAAACATACAATATCTAAAACAAATAAAAACTAGCGCAACTCAACAACAGAAAAACTAACAACCCAATTAAAAGGTGGGCAGAGGACCTGAATAGACACTTCTTCTACAAAGATATACCAATGGCCAATAGACATAAAAAATGCTTAATGTCATTAGCTTTTAGGGATATGTAAATCAAAATCACAATGAGATACCACCTCACACCTGTTAGAATGGCTATCATCAACAAGACAAGGAATAACAAGTGCTGGAGAGGCTATAGAGAAAAAGGAACTCTCACACACTGCAGGTTGGAATGTGAATTGGTACAACCACTATGGAAGACAGTGTGGAGTTTCCTCAGAAAAATGGGAATGGAGTTACCCTTTGACTTAGCAATCCCTCTTCTGGTTATCTACCAAAATAATTTTAAAACCTTAGTATTCAAAAACTTATGGACCCCAATGTTCATATCAGGGATGTTGAACATGGCCAAGACAGGGAGGCAACAAAAGTGCCCTTTAAAAGATGACTTGATAAAAAAAAACTGTGGTACATATACACAAAAGAATATTACTCAACTATAAGAAAAGATGAAATACTAGCATTTGCAACAAATTGGATGGACCTCAAGAACGTTATACTAAGTGAAATAAGTCAGACAGAAAAAATCAAGAACCATATCATTTCCTTCATATGTGGAATATAAAACTGAAAGCAACAACAACAACAACAAAACCACAAACAAAAAGAAAACTCATGGATACATAGTTACTAGAATATTATTGACTATGGTCCCTGTATATGTTATATATCCTCATTACTATCTTTTTTACATTATAGTTAACATTAAATATTATAATACATTAATTTCAGGTGTATAGTGTCATGGTTAGACATTTACATAACTTAGGAAGTGAGCTGTCCAATAAGTCTAGTACCCATTTAATACGATGTATAGATTTTACCATATGATTAACTATATATTTCACACTGTATTTTACATCCTCATGAGTCCTTTAAACTACCAATTTTTACTTCCTAATTCCTTCAGCTTTATCACCCAGCCCTATCCCTCTCTTCTCTGGTAACCATTATTTTGTTCTCTGTATCTATGGGTATGTTTCTATTTTGTTTACTTTTTTCTTTCTATTCCACATATAAATGAGATGATGAGGTGTTTGTCTTTCTCAGTCTGAATTATTACATTTAACACAAAATCTTCTAGGACCTAGGTTTATTCAAATTGTCACAAGTGGTAAGATTTCATTTATTTATGGCAGAGTAATATTCCATTGCATACATATATGTACCATTTCTTCTTTATTCAATTATTTATTGATGAGCATTTCAGTTTTCTCCATGTCTTGGCTATTGTACATAGTGCTGGAGGAAACATAGGGGTGCCTATGAGGTGTGATAAAAATATGGTGAATTTTTAAATACAATATATTTATTACAGTAAATCACACATTGTCAATAATCTTACTCAGAACACTCCCCCTTGATATAAACACAATTATCCCATCATTCTTTCTACTTTATGAAGCAGTTATAAAAGTCCTATTTTGTGAGTGTCTTAGTTGTGCTGTCATGGTTGCTTTCATGTTCTGAATTAACTTAAAGCAACTACATTTCATTGTAGTTTTGATTTGAATAAAATCCAGAAGTTGTATGGCACCAGATCCAGTGAATAAAGTATATGAGGAAACATTGTAAGGTTTTTATTTGACAAAAATTGCTGAACCAGAAGCAATGTGAGACCTGAATCTATTAAAGATATTGAGGCAGCCATGACAGTACAAGTATAATAAAAACACTGACAAAAGAGATAGCTAGGGAACGATATTGGATTGTATAGATGCTGTGTATAAGTTCTTGAATCACACCAGGGTTGCATAAAGACAGAGGAACAGTTAATTCTGAAAAACATTGGAGGATTGACTTAACAGAGCCCCTACAGCAGAGGATATAAAGAAAGCCCAATTGAGACTGGTAGGAAGAGTGGAAACACAAAACAAGGTGACCCAAAACCCATGGGTAGGAAAAGAATTTGGGGAGAGACACCTCAGGGTCAAAGGTTTACACATTTCAGCGAGGGGTGATAGCCCCACACTGGGCTCCCCAGCCTAAAATCCCTGTGCAGGAGAGGAAAACTCTTGTTAAATCTGGCTAGAAAAATCAGCAAGAATTCTACCTACATCAGTGAGACAGAAGTTGGCTAGAAATCAAATGCTTTCTTGTGGTGTGCAAGAACAAGTCAAACCACTTGCCAAACTTACCTAGTGTTCAGTGAAGGAATGACATCTCTGGAGGCACCAATGACATATTGGCAAGGATTGAGTTCTGAGTTTTCAGGGTAAGGGCCTGAAAACCCATTGTTCAAACATATAGTTAACCTCACTTGCAGCCCACAGGGGGATGCCATGTTTTCCATGTCAAACCCTTCCCAAAAGGGACAATTTTGAGACTGCACTGATCTAACAAAATGTATGCATTCACACTACATTGGAGATGCACCTG
This sequence comes from Lyroderma lyra, assembly GCA_004026885.1. Classification (NCBI taxonomy): domain Eukaryota; kingdom Metazoa; phylum Chordata; class Mammalia; order Chiroptera; family Megadermatidae; genus Lyroderma; species Lyroderma lyra. The sequence continues at coordinate 12,819 of PVJL010007555.1, read as the reverse complement.
AAAACCCTGCCCAACACAGGTTAAATTACATATTTCAGGGTGCTATACATTGCCATTTGCCCATCCCCTCACTACTAGCCCCACACTACTAGCTGCAGAAACCAGTCTTACAGGCTTTTTACAAAGCAGCACTGAGTACACAGCAACAATGACATACTAGGCTACTACTCCAAAGCAGGCAGAAAAAAAAATCAGTGAAGGGAAGTTGTGGGCTGGCAAGAAAAAAATGTAGAACTCTAAAGAATTTTTTCCAAAAACAGCACAGGCACCCCGGAGTTTTGCCCAGCTCACACGAAGCTTTCTCCTGCTGACCCAGTGGAGCACCTGGGTGGCTGAGTGATCAGCCCCACTCTACTAGCAAGGGAATGTTTTTCTTTTCTCAATCTTACAGGAAATTCTTTCTGCAGATCTGTGAGGATAGTCCAATGCTGCTCTGCTGCTATACCTACACAGATAAAAATGAGATACAAGTGAAAAACCACTGGGCTCGCAAGAAATTATTTTCTTATTCTTATTCATTTAATTTTACTTTTTTTCCTGTAATTTTGTTTTATTATTACTTTCTTAATTTAATTACATATATTTTTATTTGTTTCATTTTATGTTTTCATAATATTATCATTTCTTCTACTTCTTTTCCTCCTTTTTCAAACTGTGCCCAAACACATTGGAGATTTGCCCAGTTCAAGTCTGCTCAGCTGAGCAATCAGCCCTGCTCCACTAGTGGGGGGAAATGTTCTTGCTGACTTTAGAAGGATCGGCTGTCTGTGACTCCTCTGATAACTTTTGGTACTATTGTTCTACTTTTCCAGAGCAACTAAAAGTGTGCTGTAAGCGAGAGATGGCAGAGCCCACAGCAAAAGAAGATAACAAATACTTTTCAATTCTAATTTTTCGTTTTTTTTCTACCACAGGGCTTACACAAATTATTTTTTAATTTTTTAAAAAATTACTTTTAACAGTTACATTTTAACTCTTTTTTATGATTTTATTTGTATTTAATTTTTAAACATTTTAAATTTTGTATATATTTTAATCTTTTCAAGGTTTATTTTTTATTTTTATTTATGTAATTTTTAATTTTTTATTTTATTATTATTATTTATATATTTTTTCTTTTCTTTCAAAGGGTTCACAGACACCCAGAAGTGTTTCCCTGCTCACATGGAGGAACTCTGAGCAGCTGAGCAATTAACCTCTCTTTACTAGCAGGGAAATACTCTCTTTCAATCATTTGCAAAAGCAGCTGTCTGGGGCTGCCTGGGGAACTCTCAGTACTGCTCTGCCATCCCCTCCAACCTCAGGATAGCTAATCATTTGCTGAGAGTGGCATACTTCAAGGCTCTCAGGAAATTTTCTGGGTATATTTGTTTGTTTGTTTGTTTGTGTACTTATCTCTTTCATTTTTTTCTTTTTCAAAGTAAACACAGGCCCCCTAGAGATTTGCCCTGTTAACATGGAAGCATTCTAGGTAAATGAGTGATTTACTCCACCGTACTAACAGGGGAAGACTTTCTTGCAAACTTCAGCAAGAGCAGGTGTCTGCAGCAGACCTGGGATCTTTTAGTTCTACTCTGCCACTTCCCCTGGGCAGTTAATGGTGTTCTGTGCATGACATACCATAAGACTACACCTGAAGAACACACAAAACACACTCAAGGAACAATCCTAGATTACACATACACGAGATCAGAGAGATTGAACCATTGGACCAATAGGACACATACTATATAAGGCCACCAAACAAAGACTTAACAAATATAGCTACTACATAGATGCAAACACAGAGGAAGTCATAATGACAAAACAAAGAAACACATCCTAGAAAAAGGAACAATAGAAATCTTCAGAAATAGAGCTAAATAAAATGAAGGCAATTAATTTACCTGATCAAGTGTTTAAAATACAGGTTATAAGAATGCTTAAGGAACTTAGTTGAAACTTCAACAAAATTAACAAACATAAAGAAGAACAGAGAAACCATAAAAATATCAGAGATAAAGAATACAATAACTGAAATGAAGTCTACACTGGAGGAAATCATCAACAGGTAAGATGAAGCAGAAAATTGAATCAGCATCCTGGAAGACAAGATAGTAGAAAATATCCAAATAAAAAAGTAAAACTAAAAACAAAATTAAAAATAAAATACCAAGGACAGCCTGAGAGACCTTTGAAAAAAACATCATGTGTATCAACATTTGAAACATAAGGGTAACAGAAGAAGAAGAGAAAGAAGAAGGGATTGAGAAACTCTTTCAAGAAGTAATGATTAAATATTTCCTAACTCAGCAAAAGAAATAAACACACTAGCCCAGAAAATGCAGAGTCTTAATCAAGTCAAACCCAAACAAACCCATACCAAGACACATCCTTAGTAAAATGGCAAATGTTAAAGACAGAGAAAATTTAACTGAAGCAAGAAAAAGACAACTACTTACTTATAAGGTAGCTCCCATTATACTATCAGTGGATTTCCTGATTTAAACTTTGCAGGGCATAAAAGAGTTGCAGAAAATTTTCTAAGTAATGAAAAACAAAGGCCTACAACCTAGACTATCATTTAAAATTGAAGGAGAGATAAAGAACTTTTCAGAAAAGAAAAAGCTAAAAGAATTCACTACCAGGACAGTGTTACAATAAATGTCAATAAGACTTATTTAAGCAGAAGAAAGAAAAAAACAAGCAAACAAAAGAAAATAAAAAAAACATAAATAATAACATGGCATTGACTATGTTCTTACCAATAATCACTTTATTTTTTTCCAATAATCACTTTAAATGTAAATTAACTAAATTCTCCAATTAAAAGACATAGGGTAGCTGAATTGATAAGAAAACAAGGCCCAGTCATATGCTATCTACAAGAAAATCATTTCAGAAGGAAAGACATATATACATTGAAAGTAAAGGGATAAAAAAGAATATTTCATACAAATGGAAAGGAGAATAAAAAAACTGGGGTAAAAATACTAATATTGGACAAAATAAACTTTAAAATGAATACTACAATGAGACAAAGAAGAAAATTACATAATTTAAAAGTGATCACTCAAACAAGAAGGCATCTCTTGTAAACATTCATGCATCAACATAAGAGTTTCTAAATACATAAAGCAAATATTGACCAACATAAAGGCAGACATCAACAGTAACACAATCATAGTAGGAGACTTTAAAATACTACTTATACCAATAGACAGATCTTCCAGACAGAAAATAAACATGGATTCAGTGGCCTTAAATGACACACTAAACCACATGAATTTAATTGACAAGTTTACAGCATTACATTCTAAAGCAGCAGAACACACATTTTTTTTGAGTGCACATGGAACATTTTCCAAGATAGATTATGCGTTAGACTGCAAAACAGGACTTGATAAATATTAAAAAATTGAAATTATATCAAGCACCTTCTCTACTACAACGGTATGAAACTTGAAATCAAACACAAGGAAAGAAAAACTGAAAAACACACAAACACATGAAGGCTAAAAAATATGTTACTAAACAATGAATGGGTCAGAAATGAGTTTAAGGAAAAAATAAAAAGAAACCTTGAGATAAATGAGAATGAAGACACAACTATTCAAAATCTATGGGACACAGCAAAAGTCCTGAGAGAGGAATTCACAACAATGCAGGCCTACTTCAAGATATAAAACAAATCTCAAATAAACAGTTTAACCTTACATCTAAGGAAGCTGGAAAAAGTATGAGCAAACAAAGTCCCTAATTAAAACAGAGAGAATAAAAAATAATTTTTAGTGGGCATAAAAATGTTGCATAGTGATGCCATATAGATTAATTTAACAGTGGGATACAGAACTATAAGTTCTGTTCTTTTGGGTTAAATTTCCTTAGAACCATAATAAATCCATTAGATACATAATTTTTAATTGAACCAAAAATTGTATTTGTTTTTAAAAACTAGCAACCTTCTAATAGAACAGGAAAACTTTCACACAGACTCATAGACCACACAAACACTGAATACAGTAAATATATTAAATCTTTGGCACATCTTTTAAATTAGAATACACTGAGGGAATTTTATCCTTAGGTAGTTATTTAGAGATCATAGATTAAATAAATGCTTTTGTAAAATATCAGAATGCCAGAATGTATTTTAATCTAGAGAATATACTAAATGTGAAACACATTCTTGATAGTCTATCTTAGCCTATTCCTGAATAGATGTATAAGATGAAAAACGGTGGGAAGATTTCTAGTCTCAATGAGAAAATATTCTGCTTATCTAAGTACATTTGAAGTGTAATAAATCATACATGTACTGCCTTTTTCATATATATATATATATATATATATATATATATATATATATATATATATATCCAATCCAGGTGATAGCAAACACTTCTCTGTTTTCAGAAATCTCAATACTAGGATCCCTTAAGCTTTCAGTGTAAGTTTCTCTGCAAGTCTTAGTACTGCAGATTTCAAATTTCATGCTATCACAGAGAGATCCTCAGAATCTTCAATGTTTTAGTACTTTAGTTATGTCCTTCCTCTTATGATAGTTAAAAGTAATATTCCACCCCTCAATGCTTAAAATTTGGTTTACTTTCTTGTTCACAGTGTTTAATTTTCCCTTAAAGAAGTTGACTTTACATCACTAACATTTTTAGTGCTTCAATTGATTGCTAATTTTAGTTATTTCTTACTCCTATTATTTTAGCCATGTTTTTTTTTGCTTTTTTATCAGTGAAAATAAAGGGCAGATATATAGCATTCTTTGTAAAACAGGCCATTATTAACTTGAAGCCCATTATTAAATTTTTCTTTAGTCTTTTCTACTTCAGCCAAAATAATCTTACTTCTTTCTACCTTTTCTCATGTCTCATTTTCCAAAATTTAGAATGTTTTCAAAATTATATCTTTGAGTTCTCTAAACCTATAACATCTTTAAAAAGTGTTGAATTAATATAGGATACATTTACCATGGCATATTTTCACCAGTATAACTACAGAGCTTTCCCAAATGGTAACAAATATACAGGTAAATAATGACAAAAAATATTGAAAATGAGTTTTATTGTTCTCATATTTTTAACAGAACTCAATTATGCTAGTTATCTATTTTAAAATTATTTCACTAGTTCCAGTGATTTTACTAAATATTAGCTTGATTCTATACTTTATTTCTGTATCAGAAGAAAATTAAACCTGTCTTACAATCATGATCCATTTCACCTAGCTCATTGGTACTAAAGATATTACTATGAAACGTGGTAAACAATTATATTATGGGTCATCATTTGACTAGAAATATTTTTTTATTATGACCATAAACACATGATGATAAACTTTAAAAGTGAACATATAATTTGTAGATTTTTAAGATAATAAATAAATATATTACCAGAACAGTAGCTTAAACAGCAATGTTGAGATTATATTCCTCAAAAAACTTTTAAAAAGAGTTATTGATCAACAAAAACATGATCTTAGTCCTGGGAATGCTACCATAGTGGTTCTCTAGTGTCAACATTTATTATGGCATAGAGTTGGCAACTTAACAGTTCTGGGTCTGTCCCCAGTCAGCCAATTGGTTATATAAGCAGTATTTACTGATTTTCTTGTAAAATTGGTTGATTGCCTTTATTAGAAGAAAAGAAAACAAATCACAGAAAGTTTAACCCCCACAAAGATGCAATCATTATACCCCGGCCAGCCATCTAAAAGTACCTTCCTGAAGTCACAAAGGGAAGTTGGTAAAATACGGTAGATGATTTTCTGCAGTATAGTTCAATGGTCTACAAAATTAACTGCACCAGCAGAACATTAATGTGGAAAGTTAGCTTCATCAATATGGAAAATGAGCATAGTGGAACTGTGAAGCCACTTTATGGAGTGCAAATCACAACCTTGTCTGTCATTCACTGATGCTTTGAGAAAATTTATTAATTTCTTTTCCCTCATTTATATCTTCTGTCAAATGTAGATAAAAGTAGTTACTGGTTCATAATGTTGTCATGAGGATTAAAGTTAACTATGGAATTCTTGCTAACCAATGTCACCCCAATTAGTCTAACAATAAAAAACATATATTGCTAAGGTCTGTGAGAATCATATGGCCAATCATACAAATTATAAAGAATTATGAAATAAAAACGCTTGCAAAGAGTGCAGTTATGCTTCTCAGCAGAAATATCTCATAGATGTCAGAAGCTCCAGAGTTAAAGGTAATGATAATCATAAAAAACTTCAAAGATGGACAGAATTACAAAAATCTTTAGTCTTGTAGCTTGCAAAAGATTATAGTGGTCAGATGCTGCTTTCAAATGAAACTTTTTATACAACCCTAATTTATAAACTATGTAAAAGTAGTTACTTTGAAACATGAGTGGTCTTCTTGTACTGTCTTGGTAACAGTAGAAACCTGATTTTACTTATAAACCAAAAGCTTATAAAATTACAAACTCTATTGTAAACTATGGACTTTGGTTGATTCTGCTGTGTCAATATAGGCTCATCAATTTTAACAAATGCAGCACTCTTATGGAAGATGTTTTGTTTTTGCTTTTGTTTTTTTCTCCTCTTAATACTCTAGTTTTTGGACTTATTGTGTGATGTTGGTTAAAAAGAACTACATAGGTTCCAGGTGTACAATTCTATAGTGATCATCTAGGTATTGCATTATATGTTCACTACCCAGTGTCAGTTCTCTTTCCATCACCATTTGCCCAAAGGTAACCAGTAAACTATTGACTATATCCATGAGTTTTCTGTTTTGTTCTGCTTTGTTTTTTATTTTTACTTTCAGTTTTTTATTCCACATATGAGTAAAGTCATATGGTTCTTGTTTTTTTTTTCTGTCTGGCTTATTTCGCTTAGCGTGATGTTCTCGAGGTCTGTCTATTTTGTTGCAAATCATAGTATTTCATTTTTTTCTATAGCTAAGTAATATTCTACTATGTATATGTACCACAATTTTTTTTATCTAGTCATGTAGTAAAGGGCACTTTGGTTGCTTATATGTCTTGGCCACCGTGAACAGCACTGTGATGAACATTGGGGTACATAAGTCTATGTGGACTAAAAATTTTAAGATTTGGGGATAAATATCCAGAAGCGGGATTCATGGTTCATATGGTAACTCCATTGCCAGTTTTCCTGAGGACCCTCTACCCTGTCCTCCATAGCGACTATGGTGGAAGATGTTGATAATCTAGGAGGTTATTCATGTGCACGGTCAAGGGATATATGGAGAATCTCTACCTATCTCTCAATTTTGCTGTAAACCTTAAATTTCTCTTTTAAAATGTCTAAATATGAATATATAAAAGTCATTAAAAAGACAAGAAATATTCTGTGCTGACAGACTTGTCTATTCTCAAGTTATCATTATTCAAATAAGTTGCTCCCAGGAAATGTGAATAGAGAACTTCCATGATCCATTCTTTTCAAGGTGGCAATAAAGCGTTGTATAATGAGTAAATGTCTCTATCTTTCACAGATTTAGAGGCCTGAATGAGTTTTTAAGTCATTTTATCAGGAATCATGCTCCACAAGAAATACTTCTAATTTTCTTACTTTTATTTTAAAATTATTGATATACTATTTTCCTCTTTTTTTCTTTTTATTGTTAATTTTATTGGGATGACATTATTAGTAAAAATTCCATAGGTGCTAGGTGTACAATTCTATAGTACATTGTCTATGTGTTGATTAATACATCATTTTCACCATTTTAAAATATACAGTTCAGTGAATTTTAGCACATTCACAATGTTGTACAATGATTATCACTATCTAATTTCAGGACATTTTCACCATTTAAAAAAGAAATCCTGTACTCATTATGTAGTCACTTCCCATCTTTCACTTTCTGATTCCTATTCCCGGCAACAACTAGTTTTCTTTTTTTGTTTATAGATTTGCCTACTCTGGATACTTCAAATACATGGACTCATACCAAATGTGATCTTTGTGTCTGACTTCTATCATTTAGCATAATGTTTCTTAAGTTCAACCATGTTGTACTATATGCATTCCTTTTTAGAAACTTGTAATATTTCATTTTATAGATATAGTACATGTTAATAAGCAGCTAACAAATGAATATTTGGGTTGTTTTCACTTTATGGCTATAATGAAAAGTGCTGCTACAAACATCTAAACACAAATTATTATAGAAAAGTGTGTTTTCAGTTACTATCTTGTGGAAACTTTATGTTTAAATTTTAATGAGCAGCCAAAGTGTTTTCCAAAGCAGCTTGACCATTTTATGTTCCCACCAGTAATGCACAAAGGTCCCAATTTCTCCACATTCTTGACAACTTTCATTATTTTGCTTTTTATTTCAAAGAACAGTCTAGCAAATATGAAATAATTTACACAATGGTTTTCATTTATATTTTTATAATGACAAATAATGTTACACATCTTTCCATGTATTTGTTGGCCATTTATTTATCTTCTTTAGAGAAATGTTTATTCAACTCATTTGCCTGTTTATTAATTTCATAGTTTAGATTCTTTTCCTTTATTCTCAAGTTATCAGTATTCTTCATATATTCTGGATACTAGAATCTTATAACATATGTAATTTAAAATTTTTTTCTTACATTCTATTAATTGTCTTTATACTTTATTAATAATATCTTTGGATGTACAAAAGTTTTCAATATTGATTAAGTTTAATTTATTTGTTTTGTCTTCAGTTGTTTGTGTTTTGGGTCATAAGTATTTCTACATTGCCAAATTCAGTAACATAAAAATTAACTTTTATTTTTTATAAGTGTTTTAGTTGTTACATGTAGTATTTTTATACATTTTGTAGAATTATTTTATAAGTAGGATGAGTAAATATTATAATTAATTTTTTGCAAATGAATATCTAGTTGTTGTGGGACATTTGTTGGAAAGACCAATTTTTTTCTTATTGAACGGTGTACTCAATCTTATTGAAGTCAACTGAAGAGAGCTTATGGGGTTATGTGTGCACACTTATTTCTATTCAATTGATTTATATAACTACCCTTATGGCAACTCTGCACTGTTTTAATTATGGTAGCTTTGTTCTAAATTTTAAAATGAGAAGATGAGAAACCACCAAGTCTTTTTTCTTTTCTTTGACTACTCAGGATTCTTTTTAATTTTATATGCATTTTAGTGTCAATTTATCAATTGTTGCTAACAAAGCAGCTGGGACTTTGATAGAGATTGTATCGAATCTGTAGATCATTTGTTTAGTATTGGTATTTTAACAATATTATTTTCAAATCAGTTAATGGGATATCTTGACATTTATTGAGATTACCTATAATTTCTTTCAACTATTTTCAATATACAAAATTTATGCCTACTCTGTTAAATTTATTCCTAAGTGTTTTGATTTCACTGGTTCTGTTGTAAATTGAATTATTTTAGTAATTTTATTTTTGGATTATTCCTTTCTAATATATAGCAATATTGCTGACTTATGTTTGTTTCTCTTGTATCCTGCTACTTTGATAAATTTGTTTTATTCATGCTAATATTTTGTTGTAGATTCCTTAGAATTTTCAATATGTATGCTCATGACATCTGGAAGTAAAAAGTTTTATTTATTTATTTATTTTCAATTTGTATTTCTTATTTGTTTTTCCTGAATAAGTGCCCTGGCTAGAATTTTCAGTACACTGTTGAACAGAAGTGGCAAGAGCAGACATCATTTATATTTATTCTATCTTTTGCCATTGAGTATGAACTTAGATGTTTGTTTCTAAATATATAACCTTGTCATATTGGATAATTATCCTTCTATTTCTATTTTGTTGAGAGTTTTTATTATAAAGTGATGTTTGATTTTTTTGAATGCTTTTTCTCCATGTATTAAAATGATCATTGTGTTGTTTTTGTTTGTTTGCTTTTTTGCTTCATTAATATGGTATGTTACATTGATTGATTTTGCATGTTAAAACACCGTGTAATTCCTGGAAAAATTCTACTTGGTGATGATTTTAATATACTATTTCATTTGTCTCATTACTATTTGGTTGAGAAGTTTTGCATATATATTCATAAGAAATGCTGTCTTCTACTTTTGTTCTCCTGTGCTATTTTTGTCTAGCTTTAGTACGAGGAAAACGTGGGTCTCTGAATGAGTTAGAAAATGTTATTTCCTTTTCTTCTTTTCAGAGTAAGCTTTTCAGAATGATTGATGCTAATACTTCTTTAAGAGTTGGTAGAATTAACAACTAAAGTTATCCAACAATGGGCTTTTCATTGTTTGAAGTTTTGATTATCGATTCACTCTCTTATTGTAGGTCTATTTAGATAATTTATTTTTCCTTTAATGATATTTGGTAGTTTGTGTATTTTCAGGAAATTACCCATCTAGCTTATCTAATTTGTTGGCATATAATTGTTCATGGAATTCTCTAGTACTCTTTTTTCCTTATGTCAGGTCAGTAATAATGTCTCCACTTTTATTTTTGAAGGTAATAATGTGAATTTATATTTATTCTTGGCCAGTTTATCAAAAATTTTGCCAATTTTATTGATCTTTTCAAAGAAGCAACTTCTGGTTTTGTTGATTTTATTTATCATTTTTTGACTCTTTAATTTATTTTTCTCACTCAAATATTTACTATTTTTATCTGTTTTTTTGCTTTAGGTTTAGAGTTTGCAACTTTGTCTTTGTCTTCATTTTTTGCTTATGTAACTCATGAAAATCAACTAGAAATGAGAACCTGAGAATTCCACAGGTAGTTTCTGAACAACCAATAAGCTCTGAGTATGTGCATGGCCATCTAGATTCCCAGGAATATGGGGGAGATTTTCAAAGTCCTTCTTCATTGAAGTGTTTTATTAACCAGCTTTCAACCTCAAGCTTTTAAATTTGTCTATTGTTTACCCAAATTGTTATTTCTTGTCCCATGTAGCAGAGGCTAATACATTTGCTTTAAATGTTCACAGCATTTACCCTTCACAACAGCTACTTTAGCCAGGCTAGTGTACTAAGGTACGTAAAATAAAAACAATTTCTTTTACCTAATCATTCAGGAAGTTAACAGATAGATCAAACTAAATAATCATGATTCTTGGAGTATATAGTTTATTCTCTCCCTCTATTACTAGGAATCTCTACAGAAATATGGGCTAATTTTTTAATTATATAAAAGTTTAATAATTACTGGAAAGTAAGAAGACAGGGGGAGGAAGGGGAGGAAGGGGGAGCAGAGGAGGAAGGGGGGAAGTAAAGGAGGGCAGGATAAGGCAAAGAAGAAAGGACCCCTTATTCAGGTCTCTTATCTTTCTAGTATAGGGGTAAAAAGGCATACAATTTTTGAGGCTATTACAAAGCTGGTTACTGCAGTGTGGGCATATGGTAAGTAAAAGTCTTAAAAAACTCTCTTAATGGACTCAAATGTTTGATTTTCTTTTTCATTAAGTATTTGTAAGTTGGCTATAAACTTTTTATTACTATCCTAAGTTCTGCTAAAGGAAATTATGACAGTTTATAACAGTTAATTCTCTGCTTTTGCGGATCAACAAACTATTGGAATTTCCTGCTCTCTCATTTATTCTGATGTCACTGGCAATCTACTGGTAAGTTTTATTTATTACTTTAAAATAAGCCCACAGACCTATACAAAAAAATGACACCATGTCAGAAAAATGAAGTTAGAAAATAATCTTTGTTGTAACTTTTTATCTGTAATCCATCATGCATTAATTATTTTAAATTTTAATTTAATTAGCACCCTAGTGTTTAAATAATTCTACATTCTTATATCAAAGAAATTATTACAATTATTTTTATAATTATTAGTTTTTTTTGTTTGTTTTTTTTTTTTAATTCATTTTTATTGTTAGACTTATTGGGGTGACATCTGTTAGCAAGGACTACATAGGTCTCAGGCATACAATTCCACAGTGCATTGTCAACTTGATGTATAATAAGTTTAAAAAGTCACCACAACCTCTTTTTTGTGTCAAAAATTATTAGTTTTAAAAAGTCACCACAACCTCTTTTTTGTGTCAAAAAGTTATCACCTGGAAACATTTATTTTAAGGTGTCCAATTCAGACTTGTTAATGTGCATGATTGCAAATTTCCAATTTTTAATGAAAATGTAGAAGTATTACTTTTTTTAAACAGCTCATGCCAACACATTTATAGGTAATTAAAACAAATATTCAGAAATTCAAACATAAGTCATGCATTTACCTTGAGCATCTATATTCAACTCAAATAAGATTTCATGGAGAAAAAAATCTTTGAAATATCCAAGCCACTTGTTTTTGTTATCATTATAATAGTATTATAAATGTATTTACAAAGGCAATATATAAATTAAAAAAATTTTTACATTTACATTAAATTTATTTTTCTAAGTATAAGCATATCCACTTTCTCTAAAAATTAAAAATAACAATTATATAAATTTCCTTATTTAAACTCTATTGAACTTTTAAAAATATTAGCTATTTTTATAACATTTCAAATACTAACTTACCATAAATGTTCTAATTTGCCAAAAAATGTACTAATATACCTCTTTTGAGCTCAAATTTTAATGGTCCAATGGTTTAAAAAGTTTATATTTGCATTTGTATAAATCACTTATTACATTTTTCTCAGTTATTCTACAGTAAAGTATGTGCAGATATTAGACCCTTATCTGATGCGTTATTGGCAAATATTTTCTCCCATTCAGTTGGATGTCTCTTTGCCTTGTTGATGGTTTCTTTTGCTGTGCAGAAGCTTTTTAGTTTGATATAGTCCCATTCATTTATTTTTGCTTTTACTTCCCTTGCCTTTGAGGACAGGTTCATGAAGTCTTCCTTGAGTCCTAGGTCTATA
>PVJL010007554.1:0-76614 GCA_004026885.1 Lyroderma lyra | reverse complement strand
TTTTAGTTTTTATTATTTCTTTTCTTCTGCTGACTTTGGGTTTTGTCTACTCTTCTTTTTCTAGTTCTTTAAGATGGGATGTTAAGGTGTTTACTTGTGATTTTTCTTGTTTTTTAAGATAAGCCTATAATGATATAAATTTTCCTCTTATTACTTCTTAAGCTGTGTCCCAGTAATTCTGATATGTTGTAGTTTCATTCTCATTAGTTTCTCTATACTTTTTAATCTCTTCTTTTGTTTGTTCTTTTATCCAGTCATCTTTTAATAAGATGTTGTTTAATCTCCATGTATATGTGGTTTTTTCTGCTTTCCTTATACAGTTGATCTTCAATTTCAAAGCTTTTTGGTCTGAGAATACACTTGGTATGATTTCTGTCTTCTTGAATTTGCTGGGGCTAATTTTGTGTCCCAGCATGTGGTCTATCCTTAAGAATATTCCATGTGTATTAGAAAAGAAGGCATAGTCTCTTTTTGCTGGATGAAGTGTCCTACAAATGTCAACTATGTCCAATTGCTGCAGTGTGTCATTTAGAGCTGATATTTCCTTACTTATTTTCTGTTTGGATGATCTGTCCATGGTTGTTAGTGGGGTGTTTAAATTTCCCATAATGATTGTGTTGTTTCAGTTTCTCCTTTCAGATCTGTTAGTAGTTGTTTTATATATTTTGGTGCTTCCTGGTTGGGAGCATATATATTAATTAGTGTCTAATCTTGTTGTTGTATTGTGCCTTTTATCAGTATGTAATGTCCATCTTGTCTCTTGTTACCTTTTTTAACCTGAAGTTTATTTCATCAGATATCAATATGGCAACTCCTGCTTTTCTCTGGTTACCATTTCCTTGGAATATTGGATTCCATCCTTTCACTCTGAGGCTGTGTTTGTCCGTATGGCTGAGGTGTGTTTCTTGGAGACAGCATATGGATGGGTTTTGTTTTTTAATCCAGTCTGCTACTCTGTGTCTTTTTATTAGTGAGTTCAGTCCATTAACATTTAGAGTGATGCTCAATATGTGAGGAATTCCTGTGGCAATTGCTTTTTTGTTATTGTTTTATTTTTGTTTCTTTCTTACTGCCTCAACTCTATTCCATTTGTCCTGATGTTTTGTTTCAGGTCGAAGAGCCTCCTTCAGTATTTCTTGAAGTTCCAGCTTCATGCTGGCGAATTCCCTCAGCTTCTGTATCTACGAAGGTCTTTATTCCTCCTTCATATCTGAAGGATAGATAACTTTGCTGGATAATTTATTCATGGCTGGAAGTTTCTCTCTTTTAAAGTTTTGAATATTTGATTCCACTCCCTCCTGGCTTGTAGAGTTTTTGCTGAGAATTGTGGTGCAAGTCTGATGGGTTTTCCTCTAAAGGTTATAGTTCTTTTTCCCCTGGCTGCCTTGGGAATTGTCTCTTTGTCTTTAGTTTTTGACATCTTTAGTACCATGTGTCTTGGAGAAGATCTGCTAGGGTCCAGGTATCTTGGGAACCTGTTTTCTTCTTGAATTTGGGGTTTCAGATCTTTCCATAGGTTTGGAAAGTTCTCATCCCATTTGTTTATGTTCTCTCTAGAGTGCTCTGCTCCCTCTTCTAATTCTATTATCCTGATGTTGTTTTGTCTCATGGAGTCAGATAGTTCTTGCAGAGTTCTTTCAGTCCTTTCAGTTCTATATTCCCTATCTTCCTCTTTCTGAGATGTTTCCATGTTCTAATCTTCAATATCACTAATTCTTTCCTCCATCTGGTTGGCCCTCTTTTCTATGGCAGTTATTTCATTTCTCACTTCTTTTATTGTATTATTTGTCTCTTGAATTTCCATCTCTTCCTTATGTTTTGAATTTCTTTGTTAAATTGTTCCTTTTGTTCGTGGATTTCCTTTTTAGATCATTCACCTCAGCTATGGTGTTCTGTCAGTATGTTTTCATTTCTCTCAGAGCATTTAGAATAGCTAATTTATAATCTCTGTCACTTAGTTCAGAAATTTCTGGGTCTATGAGATTATTTTCTGGAGATTTTTCATCTTCTTTCTGAGCAGCTTTAAATCCTAAGGGACTCATATTATCTGCTGTGTACTTCTTCTTTGGCATGAGAGCTTTATATTCAGCAGACCCCAGGAACTCTTTTGCCTTCTCCAGTTAGTATTTTTGTGGTGTCTTGCTGTAGAGCAGACATTAGCTGGTACAGGGGGGTATGCAAGCTTTGGAAGAGAGGGGAGTTATTTAAGCCTTGTCTCTATTCTCCAGCCATGTTTGGAGGTGAGGCACATGATCCATGATCCCTCTGCTTACTACAGTTGGGGAGGCTGTAGGAGAGAGGAGAGGGCAACAAAATGCATGCTGGGGTGGCTTCACCTGTTGCTCTTTGCTGGGAAAGCTGGGGGAGATGAGGGAGACTGATGGGATGCAGGCCAAGGCCATTCTCACTCAATGGGGCAAATGCTGTCAAAGTTGCCTCTCTTCCCTCTCCAGTGCTTTCCCCCAGGCATGTTTCAGCAATTTGTCTCCACAGCAGCCACTGGGGGCCCCAACTGCAAGCATGCACTGTATGAGGGCAGTGAGAGCACACACAGCATGAGTCTGGAGATGCAGGCCATACGAGAATGCCATGTGATGGTACCGATGTGTGCGCTCCACAGGCCAGAATCTACAGGCACACCTGAGGACACTGGGTGAGAGCACCGGGTGTGTGTGTTCCATGGGCCGAACCCACAGACTCTGTGAGATTGCCGGGTGTGCATGAGGTCATTGCATATATGCACACAGTGGTCCTGGCCTTGCGAGAGTGCTGAGTGAGGGCACAAGGCACGTGTATGCCACGGGTCTAAAGCTGCAGCCCTGATGCCACAGGCAGTGTGAGGGTAACCAATGTGCCTCCTCCGTGAACCAGGAACCACAGCCCTGCGGAGGGGCTGCACATACTGTCATGGGCTATGAGGGAGTCGGAAGCCAAGGTGCTGTATCTAGGGCTTTATTTCAGCCTATGGCTGTTTAGAATCCTCCTTCAGCTTTCTTGCTACTTCAGAGTTTCAGAGACTGGCTCCCAAGCTTTGTCCCTAACATGCTGCTTTAAGATCCAGCTCCCTCATGGTTTCCCAGCATTCCACCACTTTGGCTTTCACTCTTGTTCCCTCTTGGCCTCCTCCCTCCCATATATTGTACTCCTCCTTGATTTCTTCCTAGTTTCTTTAGTTAGCATCAATAGGGTCCTGTCACGATCCATCTGTGCTCCCTCCCTTCTCTCCCATTTGCCCCCCTCTCTCTAACCTTCAGGTGTTTTCTTGCAATGTGTGGATTTGTTAGTTGTCACTGTGTCACTCAGAGTTTTCTTTCTTGGCTTCTGCACAGCTGTTTAATTGTGTTTTCTGGAAGAGGTTTTAGGGACCTCCTCCCTGGTCACCATCTTGCCCTCTCTCCTGTCTTGTAGAATTTTTAGGTGGTCTAATTTTTCTTTTCTCCATTTTCATGGCTTTTTTTCAGCTTTATTGAGATGTAATTAAAAAAATAAAATTGTAATCCATTTAAAGAATAAAATATGATGATTTGTTACATGTATTACATTATAAAAGAATTCCCACCATCAAGGTAATTAATGTATCCATTAACTACCTCACATATTTACCTTTTTTTTTTGAGGGGGTGAACACTTAAGTTCCATTCTCTTAGCAAATTTCAATTATGCAATACAGTGTTTTCAGGTATAGCTACCATGTTATACAACCAGCCATTCTACTCTCTGTTTCTAGGAGTTCAAGTTTTTAATTTAATTTTGTTTCTTTAGATTCCACATGTTAAGTGATGCCATGTTGTATTTGTCTTTGTCTGTCTGGCTTACTTCACTTAGCATAATGCTCTCCAATTTCATCCACATCACAAATGGCAGGATTTTCTCCTTGTTTAAGGTTGAATAATATTTCATTGTGTGTGTATATATATTTGTGTGTGTGTGTGTGTGTACTGTTTACATACATTTTCTTTATCCACTCATCAGTTGGAAGACACTTCGATTGCTTCCATACCCTGGCTATTGTGAGTAATGCTATAACGAATATGGGAGTACAGATATCTCTTGGAGATAGTGAATTCGTTTCCTTTGGATGTAAACCTAGAAGTACAATTGCTGGAGTATATTCTCTTTTTAATTTCTTGAGGAACCTCCATACTGTTTTCTATAGTGTCTGTACCAGTTTACGAGGTCAAACAACTAAGTTTGAGAACTCATTCAAGAAAAAGTGCTACATACCTCACTGCTGAATATCATTATGTTCACCTTCAAAGTACTCCCCTTGGGAATCTATGCACAGATACCAGTGCCTAGTCCACCTTTCAATGCAATTTTGGAACTCTTTTCTTGGAATGGCCATCAGAGATCTTGTTGTACCCCAAATCTGACAATTAAGTTCATGAACTTATCACCGTGCACTTAAGTTGGCAGTACTGTTTGTACAGTGCTTTGGTTTTTGGTTGTGACCTTGCCAAGGTTATGACACTTTACCGAGTCGTTTCTACAGTGCTGCCAACATAAGGGCATGGTGGCAAATAGAATATTCTGAATCTGACTATACATTTACTTTTATATTGTTGTATATTTTTATGTATTTTCATGTTACTAAATAGCATTCTTCATTTCAACTTGAAGGATTCCTTTCAGCATTTCATGTCTGGGAGGTCTAGAGGTGACAAGCTTCCTAAGCTTGTATTTGTTTGGTAAAGTCTTTATCTTGCTTCCATTTCTGCTGAACAGTTTTGCTGTATAAAGTATTCTTGATGGGTAGTTTTTTTCATTTTCTTTTAATATTTTGAATATATTATCCCATTCTCTCTTGGTCTTCAAAGTCTCTACTGAGAAATGCTCTTACATCATTATAGGAGTTCCTTTATTAGAGAGAAAATTTTCCTTTTATGCTGATTTGTCTTTGATTCGGGATAGTTTTATTATAATGTAACTTGGAGAAAATTGCTTTGGATTGCAATTACGGGGTGACGTATTACCTTCACGAACTCAGATGTCCAAATCTCCCCAGATTTGGGAAATTCTTAGTCATTATTTCTTCAAATGAACATTTTGCCCCTTCATCTGCCTCCTTCTTTCTGAGACTCCATGAATGCATAGATGATTGTTTCTCTTAATGGTGTTTTATAAATCCTGTAGGTAAGCCCAGTAGTATAGGCCAGTGATAGAGACAGAGCTGAATCTGAGGGCCTTGACTATCAGTTCGTACTTCGGTGACTACAACATCTTGCCATTGTCACATATACAGCAGTGGAAGCTGGTGAGGTGTATAAGTTGGTATTGTGCAGATATACAGTGTTAGTGGCTAACTCCAAGCACATGGGTTATGGTGAGAGTCAGCCACGGCTGTCTAGGCTGGTGGTGTGCACTCATGCAGCCACACAGGCCTGGGCTAGCAGCTGGTGAAAATGATCCCAGGCCACTGTGGGATAAGGAGGAGAATGGGAAAAGATTCAAGTGGCTGGCGTTCTACAAACATGAATGCATTGGGGTAAAATCTGCAGTGGTTCCATGGTGGCTATGCTGCTGTTGGTTTCTTCAGTGATGAACACTGCTGGGGTTGTCTGCAGAGCCGGTTGCTTGGAACTATGGTTGCTCCCACAGCATGGTTGATATTGGGAGCCCCTGCTCCTCTTCCTTGTCCCTAGATGTCTCTATGTAACTCAGCTTTGCCAGGGAGGGGTGACACCAAAGTAGTGTCCCAAAAGGCTGGTGCAGCTGGTCATTCATCCCACCCTCCCTTTTCAGCAAGGGGAACTCTTTCTATCTGGGAACTTCCCTCTTGTTGTTGAGCAGTACTGGCCTGGAAGATGGGATGATATAGACAAAATGAAGTGGTTCTTCTTCCCTTTTCATGTGGTTATTCTCTGGTGTTTTTCTTCTACTGTTCTGCTGATGTTTCTCAGGCCTCCTGAGCTCTCCCAGGGCTGTTCTTGTTTATGGGTAACTATCTAATTGTTGATCTCTGTTGGGGGGCAGAATTGGGCTATCCTACTCTGCCATCTTAGTGACATCATTCCCCAAAATGCTTGATGTTTTATAATCAAAATTTGGCATCAAGCAAAATATAGTATGATATTGTGATATTGTTAATAAGCAATTTTATTCCTCTAGCAAATTGTGCTCAAGAATAAGTGAAATGCATTGTCAAAGAAAATTAGTACATTATAATCATGATTACCAGAGCATATTTTAAAGTTGTTCATGATTATTTCATTTACTTAACTTCTAGGGTCTAATGAGAAGGTTCCACTTCTCCATTAAAACCTTCAACAATAGGTACATATGACTGTGTACTGGAAAGTTGCAAGAATCTTGAACTAAGAATTAGGGAAATGGTTTTACAGTCAGCAGCAATGATTAACTTGAAAAATAAATTTTCATACATATGGAAGCATATATATTAGATACATTCCGGAGATGTGAAAATTAATGGGTATATGGATTTTTATTTTGATCATTTTTGTCAGCAAATTTATACTTTATGCCAATGTACACTGCCACCAAGAGCATATAACAGGAAAGCATGTCTTTTATAATACTTCATTTATTAGCTAGTTCTGCATTTAACAAAATTGCTGCTATACTATGTGAAGGCCCTAAATGGTATGCTGGTGAGTAGAAAGTGTTCTCATGTATGCACTTTTTCTTCTCTCCAAAGTGTCAGCTCTTTTCCACAGATACTTTCAATAATTTTGACTAATAAATTTATATCATGATGTCCAACCTTTTGGCTTTCCTGGGCCACATTGGAAGAATTGTCTTGGGCCACACATAAAATATACTAACACTAATGATAGATGATGAGCTAAAAAAAGGTTGCAAAAAAATCTCATAATGTTTTATTATTATTATTTCTGTTTTGGTAGTTCCCTGGCTGGGAATTGAACCCAGGTCGTGGCACTGAGAACACAGAAGCCTAGCCACTACACCACCAGGGAACCCTAAGAATTTGTGTTGGGTCACATTCAAAGCCATCCTGGGCTGTAGATTGAACATGCCTGATTTATATAGTAAATAAAATTCTCTTTTTAAAAACTTCTTCTTTATTCAATGTTGAAGAATAAATCACCTACTCTTCTTTATTGGGTATAGGGATGGAGAAAGGCGAAAGGCAGAAGCAGACAGGAGTGAGTAGGGAAAAATAGGTTGGTGAAAGAAAGTTAAAAGCTTTCCTTGAATTATTTTGAATAATATTTATTGTTTATAGAGCTCTACTTATATATATCAGATACAGTTGTATTTCAGATGAACTATTTTATTTAATTCTTAGTCACCTTTTCAGGTAGGAATTACTATTTTCTTTACGCTGTAGATGAGGAAGCTAAGGCTTTGAGTGGTTAAATGATTTCCCCAAGGTCATTCCTAGTAAAGGGCTTCTCCGTTTGGGCTCTTTTACTCCTTGTTGCCTACCAAATGAGAGAATATTTATTAACACTAACTAATTAGAACTGTGTTTTATTTAGCATTTGTTAAATGCAAGGCATTGTCTTAAGTGCTTTGTATTAACTCATTTAGTCTTCATAACAACCTTGTGAAGTACGTGGTAGTATTATTCTCAACTTTCAGATGAGCAAACTAAAGCTCAGAGTATTAAATAACTTTATCAGTGTCACCCAGCTTTGAGGGTCAAGGTTAGAGAGCTAGGGGTTAGAGCCCAGTCAGGTTAGCTCGAGAGTCCACACTGCATTGCAAATACTGGAAAAGATCACTGGCCTCGGACTCAAGAAATGTGTATCTGGATTTGTGTCCTGGCTCTGTCATGAGTGAATCTATGGAGAAATCCCTTTACCTCTCTCTGTTTTCTCATCTGTGAAAGGAGGACATTTGTTTCTGAATAATTCCTGGGATCCTCATGCACTAACATTTTAGAAGCCTTCAGATGGAAAGGACTAAGCAAATCTGTTGCTTTGGATTCATCAATTATTAAGGACAGTCTTAGACTTTAATAGTTATTATCCCACAGCCTCTGGGATTGTACCAAGAAGATGCTCAGTAGCTGCAATTTAATATATCACCCTTTCCTTAACACATCAGGTGCCTTTGTATCTGTATAGAACAGGGCTCTATACTCCAGAGTATATTGTCATTTGAAAGTTATTTATAAGAAGATATCATACAGGTATGACCCCAGTGCATATATGGGTGGAACCTCATAAAGAAAAAAGACTCTTAAATTAAAAACAGTTGAAATATATATGTATGTCATCTCCTGGTAAGTTAAAAAAAAAAGTTTAACTACAATGTGTAGTCCATGTATTTTCTCAGAACAACTCACTTCATCATCCAGCTTGCTGTGTTAAAGGTCTGTTGCACAGATTTATAGCGAAGTACTTGAGGTAGGCTCTTTTCCCCCAACATTTCACAAAATAGGGAAGCATTCAGGCATTTTGTTGGCATTTTGTTGGCATTAGCCTTGTAAATATTCTGAGCCTTCTTTTCTTGTTTTGAACTGAATGCAGATTTAACTGAAATTGTGTTATAAAATAAATAGAGAGCTTTGTACTGTTATACCTCCTCCTTCTGGATACTTGCCATGTTTCATGCCATTTCTCCATGAATTCTACAAGTAGATTTTAAGCCCTATAATCTTAGTACTTATCTTTTCCCCTTGTGTGTGTGGCAGCTGCTTCTTTCCATGATCCTCTTTCTTCCTTATTGTAGCACCTCGTGCTATCATTCCCCACTCCAGCTACACATGCACTCATGCACTAGCACACATCTACACCCACACATCACTTATCCTTCTGTACCCTTGCCACTTTAATGCAGAGGCCTAAATGAGGCTAAGTTAAAATACATATTCAAAAATGAACATGAGCTTGAAATGTCATAAACACATTTAAATCTAGATGAAGAAAGCTGGAAATAAAAACAAGATCTTTTCCATCTAACTTCTACATATTTAAAGAGTCTAAAGTTAACTTGGATTCTGTGTCATAGAAATTTGTATTACCTAGCTTCCTTATGTATTCATTTTAAAAATTTATATTTCCCAAAATCATACTCAATATAAGATGGTATAGTACTTAACATTGATTCTAGAAGGAGAAAATTAAAGTGGATCTTTATGGTCAGTTATTGAACGTGTTAAGCTGTAAAACTTTCATCCTTAATGGTGCCATAATATCTGTCAGAGAATCTCAACCCACAAATTGTCATCAGGATGATATTTTTCCTCTTGTCCTGTTTCGTGTATCTACCATGTACCATACCCATTTGCTGGAGGCCTCATGTGTTCTGTGAACACACTAGAGCACTGAGACTTACTATGAAATCCTGTACAAGTCTTTCTGAGAACCCGTATCCATTCTACCTATATTGCTGAGTTTCCCCAAATCCTTATAAACTAAAAATGAGATTCTAGCAAAGCACTTTCAGCTTCTTTGGAGAAAAATGATACACAGTTTGTGCAACCTTTGAATCCACTTACATTGAGTATGCTCTTTCCCTCCTCTCCTTCAAGCAACTTACAGAAATGCAACATTTTTTTTAAAAAAAAGAAACCAGACTGCAATCAAAAGCCAGCATGCCTTTTCCTTTACTACACAGATGGTGCTCACTCTCTTTGATGTGTTACCCATTCTGGTCTGTTAGGAAAACATGACTCCTCTTCCAAGTGCATGCCACTCTTCCTTACTACAACATGCTTCATCTCTGTGAAAAGGCAGGCTTATTTCTGAACCTCCAGCTGCTCCTCAATCTCACATGCACAGCAGTGCTCTCTTCCATGTGATAACATTTAACCCTCCCATTTGGTTGCATCTTGTCATTTTCAGGCTTTGGGCCACTTTTGCATTTCCTTGATCTTTTTACCTGTAATAATGCATGACACTTTCAATCAGAAGTCCTTGATTCGGTTCTGATTCTCCTTTATCATGTATGGGGGCCCATAAAATCTTCCCCACTTCTTTGTCAGTGAATAGCAGCCCAGTCTCTTGTAGCCCTGCCCCACAACCTCAGAGTTGGTTCTGTGTCTGTAATATGAGCTCTCACTCACTACCCGGGGTTTTACAATCTACTCTCTTCTACAACTGAGCTGCTATTCCTTCTTCCTTCCATTGTACTTTTGAAAAACCTATGTTCTGTTTTCCTGGATGAAATGTGATTGTTCTTACAATTCAACTTAAGTCGATCTATAGTAATAATCTCTACTGTTATCCACACTTTTATCCTTTTCACTAACAAATATACTTCTGTCCCATTAACTATGAAGCATGTGGCCTACATGTATTCTGTTTTGCCCCCTTATTCTTTCTTTTTGTGTAAGCTTGCAGAATCTGCAGACTTGATTTTGGTCTATTGGTGTTTTCTGCCTTCTTTTATTTCCCCTTCTGTGTTCCCAAATATTGTACTCTGAGGACCTAGCCACACTCACCATGTCATCATCATCATCATCACCATCATCATCACTGTCAACATTGCTGAGATTAATATCTGTCAGGCCTGCTTTCTCCACTTTGGTCCTGAGGCTTGGGACTCAGTCTGGTGCTCTGTGATCAGACCCCACCATACCTAGCTCAGTACCCTCAGTGTGGTCACATGAATTCTTCCATCTCACCAATAACATTTCAGTCCTCGCTAATACTGTTTAATCTTTACCTCCCCATAGCTTATCTTGATTGCTCCAGCCTCTCAACTCTTGTCTTTCCTGTGATATGTATTATAGGTCCACAATGTTACCTACATTTTTAAAAATCTCTAAGCATCTAAAGTTTTTCCAAACTCACTTTGCACCAAAATTTGACATGAGGTTATATACAGTCATTACTTTCTTTACTGAATGTGGATATCATATTTTCCACTGCAGAAATATTTATATGCTTGATTGCGAGGTTCTGTACCAGACCCTGCTGGAGATGTTTTATAAATAATATGGAATAAGTACCTATCGACCTCCTAAAAATCTGAAAAATTCCAATATACATCTGTTCTGACAAGCTACAGATAAAAAATTAGGGCTCTGTAATGATTTGGGCATATAATCAGATGAGTTTAGCAGGTAGCTATAGTGTTTATACAGTGTGCTGGATACTGTGATAGAAAGAAAAGTAAAAGCTTAAGACAGTCTCCCCTTTAAGGAAATGACATTCAAACTGCCTTGCTTTCTTGGTAAACTGGGAGACAAGCCACATGCAGCAAGACTGTAAACTCCCAGAGAGCAGGGGCACAAGAGTTCTTTTCCATCCCTATTAGTAGAGTGTTACGAATGAGGAGGTTATTTCAGAGGACAGACTATTAATTTTCAGTTCATTTAAAGAAGACTTAAGTTCATCTCTGTGGAACTTAGTTCTCTTAGGCAACAGAACCAAAATTCCCATCAGATCTCAAGCCAGAAGTCCCAACATGATGCACTTCTCATAACCACTATGTCTGAACTAACTAACTATGTGGGACTGAGGAAAGGACTGCTGCTGCTTCAGTGGCACCTCCTGATGGCTCCCAAGGAGGCCTCCCTAGGTACGAGCAATTGCTATCAGGGTCACCCACAGCCTTAGGGATTCCAGCTTGGGCAGGGAGTAGATAACTTATCACCTTAAATACTGTTAATATTTAAGTAATTTAAATACAGTTAGAGTTCATATTTTAAAAGTTGATTTACTCCCTCTACTTTTTCTCCTAAAGTCCACATGTAGTTCTTCGTTTTAAGCAATGGAAATGCTCATGTCATTATAGAGTGACTGACAGCTTTCAATATCAAGTGAAGGAATGTCATCTTGCAGTGACATCTATGACTCCCAGACTAAGTAGATAACCTGTTATTTGTAGTTGGTAACCTGTTCTAGGGGCTAGTACAAAATAGCCAAGCGCAGTTTGGTCATTTAAATTATGTGTACACAAAGATGAAATGCTACTTTAACTGTTATTTACTTTTAGCAAGCCATGTATCATGTCTCATAGAAGAGTAGTGTCTAGTAAGAACATATCATTATGTAGGCATTCAATACTGACACAGTAGGGTAAGTTGAGGACATAAAAAAGGTATTAGACTCATTTTATTAGCTAAGTAACACATCTCCATGGAAGGGTTCCCATCTGCTTGTGTCCTTGGCTTCAATTTCCTCCTCAGATCTCTGGTGCTGTGACCCTTCATTCTAATCACTGATGCATCTGCTTGTGCTGAACTAATAATGAGCTTGGATTCCAGCTCAAGGTGCCTTTATGCAGGTCGCTTAAGACTTAGTGCTTGTGTGCAGGACAGTCCCAAAGTGGGACTGCAGTTACTTCTCTAAGTCAAATAAAACTGCTGATTTTAGGTTTTATATTTATAAAATTGGTGTCTCTGAAGGTTAATATTAGCTTTCCATAGCAGGTTATTGCTCTTTCAGTTCCACCTTCTTTACTGTTATTAGATTATCCTTCCTTCAGCAGGAGAAATAGTGGATGTTACCTATATTTTGTTTTCATTTAAGAAAACTAGTGCAAAATATCATTCAATTAAATTTACGACCCAAAGGAAAAATACATGTAATTTTTAATTAAATATGTTCAAGAGATTCTTATTTGGTTCATAGGATAGTAACCATTAAGCAAATGGATAAAGACCTTTCTGTATTTCATCCTCTGCCTTTTAGTTACACCCTCAGTAGACGGTAATCATTGGGAAATGATTCCTGTATTATCTAACCTTTCACTAGGAAGGAGTATAAGGGTCGTGGTATTCTATATTTAGTATATTGCCTTTTCTTTTACAATCTAAAATAGTTTCAGTATTGAAGTTTTCGGAGACTCTTTTCAGATTTTTTTTCTTTCATCTTTTTTTTTTTTTTTTTGGCTAAGAATAGCAGAAATGATCAATTACATAGAAATTCTTATCAGAATATCTTTTTTCAGTGCCATGAGCTAAGAAACTTAGAAGCTGGATTGAGTGTGAAATTTGGGAAGGCCCATATTAATGATTTCTAGAAAGGAATAAGAGTTTGGTTTTTATTTTAGCATTTAGAGTTTTGACCATTACAACACTAAGCCAGAAATGGAAACATTTCTGTCATTTTTTTCTCCGAGAACACATCTTTTCAGAAGGTATTATATTGCAGTGTGGATAATATTTCTGTTCTCAGTGGCCTGGGGTACAATACTGCATCTGATACAGAACAGACAATTAACATCATCTCTGAGGGCATTTGGGTGTGTGGAGGAAATTACATTAACGGCTCTGAATTGAAGGTTTACCTTGTGGGCAGTTTTGGAGTAAAGTGCTAATCTTGTACAGTGTTCAGGCAAGAAATTGAAGAGCAAAGATGCTCATTGTGACGAGAACAGCATAGCAGTCTGATATTAAAATGTTCATGTATTTATTAGTGATGGAAAATAGTGCATATGAATACATAATCACTTAATTTGTGCCTGGAAATGGGTTAGATTTATAAATGGAGACATCTTGGCACTGGATGTGGACATCCAGTTTGTCTAATTTTCCATCATCTTTATCATCCGTCTGCTTTAGTTTAGATATTTTGCTTTGCATACATATTACAGTTGAGGTGAAATATTTGTCATTTCTTGTATATTTTAATGTAAGGATTAAGTGAGAACAAAACCAAGATAAGAAATTTCATTAAAATGTGTCATATCAAATTTCACTTTGAAAAATTAAAATCTAGAATGTGTACTCAGTAGAAGTAATAAAATTTATTTATGAGTGGTAAGAAGGAACACTGGAACAGATAACAGTTTCAATGACAACTAGGCTGTTATAATTCTGTTGTGACTTGAGAAAAATCAGGTGCTACCTTGTGGGATAAAATATCCAATATTCTTCTATCTTATAAATAAACCTCATGATTTACATTTGATGTTTGCCATGAGGCCTTTCGGGAGTCCTTTTCTTCTTGTAACTGCGTCATTTCAATATTTAATATTATAAATTAGCGGACTGGACATTGCATTTTAAGGTACTAATTGTATCTTCATGGTATAAACAAACAACAAAACAAAAGGGAAAATACCCTCTAAATTAATTTTTTAAAGTATTACTTTATAGCAAATGACTGTAGACTGGGGCAGATTTAAAAAAAAAAAAACAGCACAAAATACAACAAACAACAACAAAAAGACTCTGAGAGTTTTAGACTGTTCAAAATAAGCCTTTAATTTTTTCCCTCTATTTATTAATTTTTTAAAAATTTTCATTAAATTTATTGGGGTGACATTGGTTAGTAAAACTATATAGGTTTCAGGTGTGCAATTCTATAACACATCATCTATACATTGCAGTGTGTGTTCACCACCCAGTCAGTTCTCCTTTCATCACCATATACTCGTATTTGACCCCTTTACCCTCTTCATCTACCCCTTCTCTCCCCATACCCTCTGGTAACCATTAGACTATTATTTGTGTCTATGATTTTTGTTTGTTTGTCTTGTTCATTTGTTGCTTTCAGTTTTAGATCCCACACGAGTGAAGTCGTATGGTTCTCAGTGTTTCCTTTGCCATTGGATGGAGCAGATGGCAAAGCTGATAAGTACTGAGCAGTGGCATGATTGATTGTAGATACTAGATAACTAAGAATTAACTAAAAATTAATAAGGAAATACTTGTAAATTTAAAAGAAAAAAGTTAATTAACAATACAGCACCCCCTTTGACATTCATTGAGTATACTTCACAGGCTTTTGAGAAACCCTGCATTCCAAAACACCCCTATCTTTTTTTTAAATTGAAAGAGTTGAGGATAACAAACACATTGAAAGATGGATGTTGAGCAGTTCTTAAGCTCATTAAATTATCCCATTTCAAAAACCTCGTAGGTCTTGATTCAGATTTGCCCTAACAAAATTGCAATTTACTATCTGTTGTAACCTTTAACAAGTACTCATGAATGGTTAAAACCAGCCATGTTAAAAATAATAATAATAATAATAATAATAAAATGATAAAAATAAAAAGAAATTAAAAAGAAAAAAAACCCCAGCAATTTTATATCTGTGAATTCCAAGGATCTACTATAATAATCAGAGACATTCATGCGAATAGCTTAGCCTTATGGGTAATTATAGTGGAAATCAGTAACAGTTATGTATCTCATTAAATGAGTACCTAATAATTGTTGTAAATTTGGCTTGATTAGAACAGTCTTTATAGTTGTTGTTCATAAAACATGGTCAGCCATTTTCACAACTATTAAAAAAAGTGAAACAAAATTGACCTTTGGTTCACAGTTTTAATATTGTTTTCTAAATTGGTTCAGAGATACTTAATAGACAGGAATGTAATATCCTCTATGCCTTGAGGAATCCATACTTGGTGAACCATGTATGGTAGCCATTTCTGTATGTACTACTACTTTAGTGTGGTGAAATCATCTCTATAGATTAGGAACTCAGTCACTAGGACATGAATAGGCAATTGGATACTATAGTTGAGAAACTTCTGTATCAAGAATAATTTGTTATAAACTATTTATCGAGAATTATGTACTTGTATCATGCCAGATTCCGAACTGTCAGTGACTACTTACTCTCCTTCACCTATACATGCATGGTCCTCCAAAATGGAATAATTATGATAAAATAGAAAGGTATAGTTCTTTAAGAACTCAACTTCACTGAGATATAATTTACATAATACATGCCCCATTTTATGTATACAGTTTGGTAAGGTTTGCCAAAGATACACGTTGATGTAACCACTACCCCAAATCAAGAACATTTCTGTTACCTGTAATGTTTCTTGCTATACCCTCCAACACTGCCACTCTGCCACACACCTCCTGCCTCAGGCAACCACTAATGTGATTTCTGTCACCAGATATTAGTTATGCCTTTTTAAAAGAACTTCACATAAAGGGAATCACAGTGTGCTCTTTTGTGTCCAGCATAATGTTTTTGAGATTCATGTTGCATGAATAAATTTTCTTTCACTGCTAAGTAGAATCCCATTTTATGAATATATCATAATTCATTTATTCATTCAACTGTTGAGGGCTATTTTGGTTTAAGATTTTGGGATATTATGAATAAAATCTTTACCTTCTTTTTTTGTAATATCTTTTCTGGTTTTGGTATCGGTGTATGTGTGTGTGTGTGTGTGTGTGTGTGTTTACATTCTCTGAGATCTTGATTAAAACTATTATTTCCTTATTTTGCCCAGGTTTCTAGTAATTTATGGTAGGAGGGCTATTTTGATATTAGTTCTCCATTACCATTGATAGCAGAAGCAAAAATGTATTTAGTATAAGGAAGAAGCATTAGGGCAAGACAATGTCAGTAGGATGAAACCCTTTTAAAAGCTTTCTGGAGACATGATCAGAAGAAAAAGAGAATGCCAACAGACCCAGAACATCTCATAGAAAATAGACCAGGAAAACAATACAGGTTGTAGAACAAGGACTCAACTCAGAGAAAATGATTAGGTGTCCTATGACCCAGAAATTCTAGAAACTTCTCTATTAAGAGTTCAGTGGAAGGTCATTTCTACATGAATCCTAGATATGAACCTGAAATTCTGATGTGTGAAAAGTGCGGGTTTTGGTTTATTTATTGAGGCAGAGAAGGTAAAATATTTATTAAGATAACATATAATAAAACTTGAAAAACTATCATTGTTAGTACCTTGGAAGCCAGGAATAAAAGTCTATATGACTTTAGGAAATCAGGAATATAGGTTGTAGCTTAATAGAAATTGCTGCAGGGTCATACATACATGTAAGTAGCAAAACCAAAATATATATTAGAGATTCAGAATAGCTCAAGAACTTCTAGGACAAAAGAAAAGCAAGACTAATGGAATAATATATGCTGTGTATCTATCAGTTTAAGTATTACAGATTAATTCATTACCTATCTATTAAGCACCAAACATATGTGAGGTATCATTGAAGACACTTTTGTACATACTATGATCATTAACTTTTTTAAGAATCAAAATATGCAACATTTCACGTAGTTTAAGGAGTAGCAGGAAAAGAATACATGGACCCACCCTCCATTAGATTAATTAGGTTTCTTATGTATCTTGTGAGAAATTGGATGGCCACACAATGTAGAGACAAATACAACATGCTTTCCCGTAGCCCTGAGGCAGGGACAGGGAATAGAGAATGATCCCAAGAATGTGTGGGGCTCAGGTCTATAGAAACAATTAGATTAAATATTGAATTACAAAATTCAAAATGCATGGGCTCATGTAAGGTATAGTAATTCGTGGATGAAGATTCTACAATACCAAATAGAGAAGAAGAAATTAGGTATTTGCTTATTGTTGAGTTAGTGCATGTGATAATTATTCATAGTACCCAGACACCATTTTTTCCTGTTCAGATCTGGGAACTCTTTCTTCTTGTCCTTTATTGTCAAATGTACTACTTCTGGCTAGTTTTATATCTCCTATCATGAGAAAAAGACAGCAATGGTATTATGCTATTATTACTCATAAAGTCATGGTTCTTTGAAATCTCTTTGTATTAAAACAAGACAGACAAGATTTTCATGCCTCTAATTCACCAATACTGTTAAATAATGGTGGACATGTTGTTATTCATGACGCTGTGCCATCAGTTGTGTCCTCCATGAATACTGTCTTCTAAGTACTTAAAGGTTGTTACTGTCTTTCATTGGTAATAACCAAATGCAATTCTTACTCAGAGTGTTCAGGAAAGTGTGAATGATTATTTTCTGGTCATGTCACATTTGCCATTTGGAATTTGATAGCATAAACATAGAGCCCAGTGCATATTCCAATCATGTCTTCTCTTGAACTCTTGGGGTTCTAATTATTAGATTTCTAGGATGTGATTTTTTTCAGTTTTGACTGTATCCCTGCTTTCCTCACACTACCACCAACAGGAGATAGGCAAGTGCTCTTTCTGCAGAAAAGCGTCTAATCACCTGCCTCTTGTCAAATTAGATACAACAATGATGTATAATCATTTCTCAATTACCTGTATTAATGGCAGGGAAATGACAACAGAGATCATCTAAAACAGCAAATAAACAAAGGAAACTGCTAATTTTAATTTTAGGTATTTTTTTCTGAGTTTCTTTTCCTTGGGCCAAAACCAGCGACGTAACTTGTGAAGCTTGGTACAAAGTGAAAATGCTAGCCCCCTTGCTTTAAAA
Organism: Lyroderma lyra; assembly: GCA_004026885.1. Taxonomy (NCBI): domain Eukaryota; kingdom Metazoa; phylum Chordata; class Mammalia; order Chiroptera; family Megadermatidae; genus Lyroderma; species Lyroderma lyra. The sequence continues at coordinate 58,561 of PVJL010007554.1, read as the reverse complement.
TTAAAAATGGCAGAAGCCTTTTAGTTTGATATAGTCCCATTCATTTATTTTTGCTTTTACTTCCCTTGCCTTTGAGGTCAGGTTCATGAAGTCCTCCTTGAGTCCTAGGTCTATAAGTTTAGTACCAATGTTTTCTTCTATACAGTTTATTGTTGCAGGTCTGATATGAAGGTCTTTAATCCATTTTGAGTTAATTTTTGTATCTGGAGAGAGTTTACAGCAAAATGGGTGGACCTGGAGATCATCATGCTTAGCGAAATAAGCCAAACAGAAAAAACAAAAAACTGTATGACTTCACTCATATGTAGAATATAAAACTGAAAGCGACAGAGAAAAAACATAACAAAATGAACAAACAAACAAATAACCCATGGACACAATCAATAGTTTAATGTTTATTTGGGGACGAGTGGGGAGGGAGGGGAAAGGGGGGAGGGGGTGGGAGCGGAGGGAGGGGGAAGCTAAATATATGGTGATGGAAAGAGAAGTCACATTAGGTGGTGAACTTATTATACAATAAGCTCACAATGCACTGTAGAATTGTATGCCTGAAACCTATGTAATCCTTGCTAACAGATGTCACCCCAATAAGTCTAACAATAAAAATAAATTTAAAAATTAAAAAAAAATTAAAAATGGCAAGATGGCAAGACTTGGTACATACATCAGGGATAAGTAAGAAACTTGCCCTCATGAGACATGTCCTCCAGCCAGCTGCCAGATGTAGAATGATGCAGAGGGTCATATACTCCTGACCCGAGCCTTCCTTGTGCTAGTTCTCAGGCCCCTGCAGGGTCAGGGAGGGGAAGGTGTTGAGGGCAGGGCACCCAGATTGGGAGTGGTGGCCAAGAACAAAGTAAAACACAAGCAGCAAGAGGCAGTATTCCCTTGAGCTGAGGCTACAATTCCCTGAAGCATGCTCCGTTGTCCCATTAGATCACTTACAAAACACATTCACAATGAAATTAAGAAATCTAAGATGGCAACCACAGAGCATTAAACCCTGAAGTGGAATCTCTGTGAGCATGAGGTCCTGTGAGATCGGTCACTCATCCATGAAGCTCGCCGTGCCTTGGACTTCATGTACTGTCAGCATCAACTGGTCATGTGAAAAGCACATTAGAATCATGCAGAATACCACAGGGGGAATGATTTGTCACAGATCCTTTATAATTTGGATAACCCTGACATGGGATATTAATAAATGGTACTTTTGATTTCAGTAAATTCATTGGTTAACTGTTGACTTCTTAGTATTGTACAACCAGAGGCTAGCATGTGGGGATGGGGGATGACCAAGAAAGGCTCACTGTTTATTGGGCTTTAAAGAGAGAGACATCAGGAACTATAAAACAGATGGATCATGATGTGTGCTCTAATAAAGATATACGCAAGACCGATAGGAAAACTGAGAGTAAAGAATTAACTTTGCTGGGCAATGTGGAAAGGCTTTGGGGTCGGGAGGACCTTAGTCAGGCCAAGACGGATGGGCAGTATTTCAATTACCAACAACTAAGGAACAGGCTTTCCAGATCAAAATGATAGCATGAGAAAGGCAGTAAAATGCTGAGTGTGTTGATAAATATGTCTACATGCTGGACTTTCATACATTCTTCTGTTGTATTTATTCAACTTTTATTTTCCAGGCACTGAGCTAAAAGCAGGGGATATAAGAGTATAGGCTTAGGCATCAGACAAGTCCATGTTTGAATTACAGTTCACCACTTCCCAGCTGTGTGGCTGGAGGCAACTTACTTAACCACTCCAAGCCTTAGTTTTAGTCATCTGTAAAATAAAGATTAAATGAGATGTTTGTAAAATACTCCAACCAGTACATTCAGTCTAGTGAAGGAGATAAGCAAATACACAAATAATTGTGATAGTATATGGTAGGAAAGCAAAGACAGAAGAGTGACTATCTCAGCCTTAGGGTGTAGTAAGTACTAGGGTTCCCTGAAGAGGTGAACTTAGGGGGCTGACCAGTAAGTATATGTTTGCAAGCCAAAAGGCAGCTGAGAAAGCTCCTCTTAGGGTCTGAAAAATGCTGAAACCTTTTTATGATCTGGGTGGGGCTGGGGTACAGGGAGTAGCAGCAGGAAGAAAAGGGTGAGCACATAAAACACATATAGATAAGGACAAAAAATAACTTTCATTATCACCTCAAGCCACTGTGCTGAGTCTTCCTTGAAGTAAGATGTAAACCTGTTTGCCTGAGAGCTTCTCCAGCAGATATTCCATACATTCTCTTTTCCTTCCGGAAGAGATCTGGAGTTAGAAGAGGGTTGCAAGGATAGACAGAGAGAGAAAGAGAGACTGGACGCAAGAAATGTACTTTTCCTGTCCTCATCTCGAACATTTTGCTTGGTTGGTAGGCATTTCACAAGACACGAGTGGCTCTTTTAAAAATAGGTGACTTAGTAGTCTTGGTTTTTACCATGTGCTTGGTGCTTTAAAGGGCATGCTTTTTTCTCTCTTCTTCCTCCAGGTGGAACACTTGCCTTTGCAGACTCGGTTCAAAGAAAGAGAAGTTGGCTGTCTGCAGCACTCCGTGAGTAACGCTGTCCTGTAGTCGGGGTCAGCCCAGGGGGAGCCAGTGGCCACCATGTTTATTAAAATATCATCTGATTTCTATGAAGTTTCATATTACTCACTTCTCTGCTACCTGAGCATCTATAGTATGATTCTGTAAAGTCCTTGAGCTTGCTTTATGAAACCAATAACCAGGTAGAGGAATCAGAACCAGAGACACCAGAGCATCAGGTGGTATTCATTTTAGAGTGTCAGCTGTGACCTAAGGTCAAACAAGCAAGAAAGATCAAGACAAGCAGACATTTTTGAGAATGCTTCTTATTCTCATTTGTGTTGGGCATAAGGTCAAATACCAGTTCATTTCACTGTGACCCTTCCCTAACTCCCCAGTGCTGAATCCTGAGGTTTCCTTTGGATTTTGGTTTGGGTTTTGTTTTGGCTTTGGTTGTTTGATTTAATTCTCTATTTATTTCATGCACTCATTTCAAACTTGAGCCACACTGAGGGCCTCCTGAAGGCCATAGCCTTGTTTTTCTCGTTTACCTTAGCTGATACGAACTCCAAATTTCAAAACCCGACACTGACTAAAGTCCCCATTATTTAGACACTACTTATTTAGGAGCCGATACCCATCTTGTTCAGGTATTGAAAGCAATAAATGACTGAAAAATGATAATTCATTGAACTTTACCTTGCCGTTCAATAGTTGGTGGGATAAGCAATCAGGGATGTAGACTGTAATGAATTCTCTTCTTGCAAAAATGCAAACAGCTGTTCTGTTCATGTAAACAATGTTTGAATTTTTAGAATGGAGTAAATAGCAGGAGATTTGACTATGAAGATGAGAATCCAGTGGGGGAAGATGGGATTCAGCAGATGTACCCCCTTTACAATCAGATGTGCTACCAAGACCGAAGCCCCAGCAAACATCATCAAACAAACGACCCCGAGAGAGTCTACATCAACCCGCGAGAACATTACGTGTGATTTCCCTCTTTTTCCAATGGATGTCCTAACAAATGTTATCCTTAGACTGGGCAGAGAAACCAAGGTCAATAGTTACTATTTTATTCTCTCTCATATAGAACAATCCCAGTCTGAGTGTATCGGAAGTTGTGACGAATGACTTGGAGCCAACAGCGAAGTTCTTTCTTTCATTAGGAGTTTGTTCACCACCAGCTGTGTTTGAGAATTTGACTATAGTTTTGTGTGCTTCTGTGAGGATGGTGTTTAACTACTAACATTTGGCCCACAGTGGCATGTTCATTTAAAAGTGGAGCATCTGCCTGTGATGACAGAAGTGATTCTCCAGAAAGAAAGGCCCCAGCTGGGACTGTGAACCTCACTGGGTCTCAGGCATGCCAGCCTATTCATCTGTAACTCAAATGGGCAGAAAAAGGAGTTCAAACTCCATTTCACTAATTATTTAGTTGGGATTTGGCTTTTCCTTACATGCTTAATTATCATAATACCTGTATACAAAAAAAAAATAAAAAAAGAAGCCTGAGGAAAGAGGCAAAATTTGTCCTTTATCCAAAAAACAACAACCAAAAGCAGTTTCAACTTTAGATTCTGTGATAACTGTCATATACGAGGGCTGTCTGGACAGGCATTCGTGGCTGGATTTTTTTCCATACAGCCCTTGTGTGTGTTCTTTCTTGATCATTAAGTTCCTATGGGATACATATTTTTTGCCTTGTCTACATATCTGCCTAGTCTTGATGAGCAGGGTGCTAACTGAGGTCTTTCTCTTGCTCTGTCATTGTTCCCACAGTTCTGCTCTATACAAGACCCATTAGCTTATTTCCCACCTATTAAATTCTAAAAACCCTGTCTAAATCGTGGGTAGCCTTGAGCCTTTTCCCTCTTTTTCGGTGGTATTGTATATGACAGGTTCAGCTTTCACTATTGAAATTTCTTTCAAACTAATCCTATCCACACAGGCTGTAGCTACCCTCTGCATTCTTCAGACTACCTATTGTTCATGTTTTAATCTACCTCAGAAAAGCCTGCTGGAAAATCATCGTGAAATAACTCCTGTTCTTAAAAGCCAGGTGGAAAATTTGAAAACTTAAAAAAAAAAAATAGCCCCTTCAATATGGCATTTGTGCTTAACCCATGTGCTGTCCTTCATCCGTCCTGGTCAACAATAAGAATAAAGAAATGCTTTAAAAAAAGTGAATAATATAGTGACTGACTTACCAATCTGTCCCGCATCACTCTGGTGCCTGCTAATGTCTGTCTTGTGTTTTCTCACTTCCCTTTGCCAATTTTTCCTCATGGAAATTCAAGGTAATAATTAGAGGTGGGGGAGCAGAGGAGGGACTACAGGTACCAATTTTGATAACCCCCCTGACATCTCAAGGAAAGCTTTGTTATACCGCGTGTTCTAGAAAATGAGAGGTGTCTCACGGATAGAAAAACACTGCAGACTTGTCATATATTAGGAAAGAGTGACATAAATTCTATATGCTAGTACACATTGGCAACCTAACCTTCCAGGTAAGGGGAGAATATTAGCATAGATTTCTAATGAGATATCAAAGATACATTATAATTCACATTGTGCTGGCTCTAGTTCTTGCTTGTGCGCTGTTTCCTTTTCTTAGTTGCCATGCTTTGTCAGACAAATTATCCAGTTGTTCTACAGTAGTAATATACTCCTCCCCTATTACCTAGGTGACCAATAATCCTGGGAGAAAAGAGACTTCAATTCCCACTTCATGCTTTAGCTGGTAATTAGCACAAAAGGCCATAGTTATATGGGATCAAAGGGCAAATTCCAAGGCCCGTCACTGCTGTATCACTGTGCTACCTCAGAGCTAGAGTTTACTGTCCTTTGTAGCAAGCTGACACCGAAATAAAATATTTGACTTTATGACTTGGAATCTCATCAGTAACTAGTGTAACTGGAGGTATAGGAATCCTTGCAATTGTTTTCCAACAGAAAGATGACTCTGGATAGAGCTCTCCTTGACAGGCAAGTGTTTTATAAATACTGGATATTACAGAGGAGGAGATACTAGAGTGCATCACTCCCTTTAAAAGGCTTTAAAAATGTCTTACACATCGAAGATGATTTCTTGGTTCCCGCTGGGAAACAGGTTGTTAATCGTGTCACAAAAGTGGACCCAGGACCTAGCAGGAAGTAGAAATGTCTTCATTTGCACAAGGGAAAGAGCGCTGGAAGCAGTGTTTTCAACACCTTCCCTACCAAGAGGGACCTACTATTGCATCTTTATGATCCCGAGTGCAGTTGTGGAAAAGAAATTTCAGGATATACCTGCCTCCCTCACAGCCAGCCATCTCAATATCTTCTTTGCCTCTGTCAGCTACGACGTTTCTTTAACAAACTGGGAGATTTTATAGCTGTTGGCCCCTTACGTGGGTCATGCAAGCTATATAATTTCTCATGCTGGTGTATCCCATCCATTCTCTCTAAATACTGAGTGGAATAGAAAGGAGCTTTAGAAGGATTTGATCAACCAGCCCCGTCAACCAAAATATACTATCCAAAATTAGCCTGTCAATCTCAGTTTGGAGCCTAGACTTCTTGATGATGATCATTTAAATTTGGAAGTTAGACTCTTAAAGGTCAGTGAGTGAGGCTTAGAGATATAAGCCACAGTTGTTACTAGATACTCTTCTAGTTTACTAAAACATTGAGACAGAAATAAATCCCAGAGTGCTTATCCACTTATAGTTGCGGCTTTGCATTTCAAGGGGGAGTGTGCATGCTCCCTCTTAAACACACAGCCTTTATTGCCTATTTTGTAGGCCACCCCAGCTCCAGGAGCATGCAGTGTGGCTGCAGTAGCAGATAACCAGGTTCTCTGCAGACCACACTGAAATAAAGCAGCTGTCCCACTTAGGATTGTTCTGGCGTAATAGGATAAGGATTTAGGTTAATTCTTAAAAGGTAGTGATTTGTTCTTTCTTCTTTGAGGGCTCCCCTATTCCTGACCTTCCTATGTGTTCTAAATTTGAAGAAGTCCATGCTCTTTGGGGCATGTAATATAAAATTCTTACCTGTGCTAGGCTTCACTGTAACATGCCCATAGTAGCTATTAATGCTGTAAACTAAATTAACTGGTCCCCTCATTCATTGTTTATGGCCATGTTTACTCATAGGGATGGTACAATTTCTTTATCCATCTTTAAAAATGATTTCCTAAGTCGTCTTTCACTGTAGTCTAAAATGTACTGTTCTGTTTTTCATTGTGCAGCATTGTGCTGGTCTCCTATTGCTATTTTTTATGTACAATAGAGCCTTTCTTCAAACCTCTTATTCCCTGGGGTATAGAGGATAGACCATTATACCAAGGATCAAAAGAACGGGTTCTACTCCCAGTTTCACTTCTTCCTAGCCAAGGACACTTAGGCAAATCACTTAACCTGGCTAGGGCACCAGTTTCCCCATCTATAAAGCAGGGCACCAGTTGCCCCTATCCCTCTCAGCCTCTCAGAAATATGGGGAGAGTTAAACACGATAATAATGGATGGGAAATTGTAAGTTCCCTTCAAATGAATATGCCCCTGACTTTATTATTGTTTCATGTGCAACATATACTCCTAGTATCCTTGTCAGCATTTAGAGTACAATACTGTTCCAGGGAGAACCAAGTGGCAAATGAAAATTTCAGGTAGACCTAATTTGAGTATAGCCAAGTGAAAGTAGAAGACATTCCTTTTACTATAATAAACATTAGTCATGTGGAAAGCTTAATATCTGGATTTTAGCCTTTCAAGCTTTATCTAGAATTGAAAGTGCATGTTGCTATGACCAGTAGTTGCTCTTGTGTCACAAATTACTAGTAACAACAGCTACCATTACTGAGTGTGTCATATGAACTGGATTCCAGGGCAAGCACCTTACATGAATTATCTCACTGACTAGAACCAAACTCCTGTTTTGTCCCCTTTCAGTAGCCCTTGTGGGACAGAAAGGCTCACACCCGCGGATCATGCTTATCATTGTCCAGCTGTGACTTATTTCAAGACTGTTTTTGAGGAGTGGTGTTAGGGAAGAGGTTTTCCTGATTTTTTTTAAGTAGAGGTATAAGAGGGTACATGGAATAAAACCATATAAAATGTTTAAGATGAAAGCAGGTCCATACACTTGCCTTACATAGCTTTTGAACTTCTCAAAATTCTCAGGAAGAGTCTCATATCAATTAGATTAACCACACAGATGTAGAAATAACCAGCAAAATCATCAAAACCACTTCATCCCAGTTGGCTCGTTTTAGCGGGCACAAACTTCTAACACCTCTTCCTCAACTTAGTTCTTTAATATCCTCATTGCACTATTTAATTTGTTTCACCTTCAGTAAACTCCCCAGGGTGGTGACAGTCTTGCGGTGGATAGCTAGAAAGAAAGATGGCTTTGGTAGAAAGCTAGAAGGAGAAGATTAGGAAGGGTGTAAAGTAGAAATGTCCACTGTGGCTCAGCTCTGTTATTCCTGTGTTTAACTGACAAGGCCCTTTGTCCTTGGGATGTTCACAGATATTATAAGAGGACCAGGGACTTCCAGTTCTTCTGTTGAATTAGAAACTGCTATTTGTAAGCCTAGTCAACTGTGTACTCTGACTGGATCACTCTACGGCACCTGTAAAAGTTGTGTTTTCTTTTTTAGAGCGAACTGTTGTAAGCTCTATTGGGTGAATTTGGTCACATGCAATTATTAGGTTGCTTTCGGTGGCCTTCAGTAGGTAAAAGTGGATGAAGGCTATAGGTCTCCTTCCTCCAACCCCCACCATTTCCAGGTGGCACTTTACACTGAAATCAGGTTTTAGACCAATTTCTGCATCATTCACATTTATGAGCAAGCAGGCACCGAAACTGACATTGTGTAACAGTCAGCCTGTCCTGTAAGCTTGAAAAAGTCCCAACTCTGCTCTCTTAGGGAACCCGACAATATCTTAAGTAAAAGGGTTATTAGAAGTTAACCTAATAATATACAGGCAGATTCAATGTCAGGCAACCCCATTCCATTCAAATTCTGGACACAGAATCTAGGAGTTCTTGGGCTAGTATGTTTGCTAGAGTCTCATATACCTGTTCATGGAAGGGCTGGAGTGCCCACAGTATTTGGGCCAGTCCACATACCTTTAACTAATGGGACCGTTGAAAATAATCACTTATTAACAAAGGCTCTGGTGTTGAGCTACAGATAAAGCTCTTGTGGTAGTAGCCTCTGAAGAAACTAGTTTTAAATGCTAACTAACCACTCCTAGTGTATATATTAAAACAAATTATCATATGCCAAAATAATTCAGATGCATGGACTGTAATGATTTGTTAAGGATTCCTCATGCTAGGGTGAGGTAGATGTGTGCCCCACTCTAAATTCAACCAACTGCTGAATAGGGTTTCACTGGCATTTCTCCTTAGTGACAGCCTTTTCTTTTGTGTGTGTGTGTGTGTGTGTGTGTGTGTGTGTGTGTGTGTATCAAAGGGGAAAGAAGGCTACTTAACATTTGCAGTTGAAAAACTTTTGCAGTTCACATGTACAAGAGATCCTTTACATCTGCAAACATCTCACTGTTTCAGGCCCATTTTATTATATTTGCTTATCTCTAAAAAATGTTTAGTGGTAGGAACATGCAGGCCATATTTACATTAACAGCAGAAATGTGTGAAATATTTGGTTTATTTCTACTCTATTTCCATTATTAGGTTAGTTATTCTCTACTCAAGTTATGGCTTGATTGTGGAGAGAATGTTAAAAAATTTAGATGACCCTAAACATCTTTTATCATTTATTATCAATTGAGACCATGGTGTGGAAGTTCCTACTATATCTCAGGAGAAAGGAAACCACCAATGACAAAAGAATTCCTCATTGATTAGTGTAGAATAAATCCATTCAACCGATTCATTACCCAGAATATTCTAATCAGTGTTTGGGGGCTATGGCCATGATATGTATCGAATTACAAAGGGGGACCCCAAAAAAACAAAATTTATTTATTAAAAAACTGTGTATTTATTCTTACATGTTTAAACTCCACTCTCCTTCAAAGTACTCTGTTTGAAGCAATAGCAGCAATACACCTAGTGAGATGCTTTTTCCACTATTCAAAACAATTTTTGAACTCATTGATTTTGATGCCTTTTAGTGCTTCTGCCATTTTTTGCTTGTTTGTTTGTTTGACCTCTTCCACATCAGCAAAATGTTTCCCTTTGAAGACTTTTTTCATCTGGGGAAACAAAAAAAAAGTTGCTTGAGACAAGATCAGGTGAATAGGAAGGATGGGGCACAGGGGTCATGCCATTTTGGGTTAAAAACTGCTGAACACTCAGTGTGGTTTGGGCAGTATGTTGTCATGCCGCACATTGTTTGTGTAAATCACCCATTATGAAATGGGCAAACACATTCAAAGAGTCTCCGAAAACATTCACTGAAGCTGAACATAGCCTCTCACAACACCAGCTGGTACACTGATGCAGGTGGGTCCCTAGAACACTCACCTAGCAGGGGAAGCCTATACTACAAGGCACCCCTCCAGAAGATAATTCCGGTTTTTTGAAGTCCCCTTTGTACCTATCACCCTATGCCAAATGTACTAGGTATATAGTATGTATCCTTCACTTCTAGTTCTGAGGTGTAGGGATAAACACCTGAGTTTCAGAGGAACAGATGTTGCAGGTATTTATGGAAAATGGACCTCCGTGAGTTGAAAACGAGGAGCACCCTGTCCTCTACATGCTCCCATTCTACAACTATATTGTTTGCAGTTGCTATTTACACGTATTTACACAGGGAGCGTGAAGGAGATAGACTCTTGCACTTAAAATTATTATTAGGTTTTAACTGCCACCTCAACCAATTTTCAATAAACAAAAACCAGCTTTCAGAGATATTTCAGTCTTTCATTCCATCTAGAAGTGGAAGACTAAACAGTTGCCTTTTGGAGTTTTCCCAGCACTACCATTAATGTTTTTATGATCAGTTCTTCTGTGCCTTAAATTGGGTATATTTATTATCATGGCTTGGGACTCAACTGTAAAAGTCAATTAGAGGAGATCTTGAGGGAAAGCCTCCCTGGGAATCCAGAACATCCGATTTGCTACACTGGCTTAGAACGGTGGCCCAGCCTACTGCAAATATGTCTTACAGCTGAGGAGATGTTTTATGTGTCCCCTTCAGAGGTCAGGAATATACTTCCAACATTCATAATGTCCCTTAATAGTTCACAGTGGATCTATGAAATCCAAGGTGGTGCATGATTTTCCAAGTGAGTGGGTGCTCTTGTTTTAGTTCATAATACTCTGTCCAACGATGACCACTTTTTAAATCCCCCCTACCACTGCTAAATTAAATTCCTCTCTCAGGTCCTGTTGATGGCTCAGTGTACATCACATCTTAACTACAGGCAGCAGTATTTTGTCCTAAATGCATTAGTTTGCATGTGCCCACACTGTGGCTCATTTATGCCTCTGCTTTGTCACATGGTCTTATAAGAAATGATTGCGTACATTCCCACCAACTGAACATTTCTATACCGAGAAGCACATGTGTCATCTTAGGTTTCATTGTGTACTTGAAATTCCAAGTCCTTTATAAAAAATGTTAAGTAGCTGTTGTTGCTACTGGATTCCTGGATTATTTCACTCATCCAGCCAGCAAAGTTCCTGTTTATCCTCCACCTTCTGTTTCTATTTCTAAGCCAGTGTTTTAAGACATGACATCTGCTCCAGCCTGTTCCCTCTCCATGGGGTCTTAACCTCTTCTTTTCTTCTCAGTTTCACCCATGTTAAGTTCATACCCTCTACCTCACGGGGGTTTTATGGAGGGAAAAATACGATCTTTGATGATTGTCTTCAAGAGAGGTCCTACTTTTAATGTGATTTTGTAAAAAAAAAAATTTAAAAACCTTGGCTTAGGCGAAACTCTATAGCTATTATATATTTCCTATTCTTGTTTTGCTATTTTTGTTTCTGAAAAGTGATCTCTGTCTGAATAGAATCTTTACTCTGGTTTTAGCTTTCTTCCCATTAACCATTTCACACTGAAACTGTCTCTCAATCTTATCCACACTCTGAAGTGTTTTTTACTTAGAAAGCCAAAATGAATTCTCCCACAATAAATCCCACATACGTTTACTACCATCATTAAACAAATTAATCTCTTCTATAAAGAGGCATCTGGCTGTGGGCACACGCAATCAGAAGCTAATGAGGTCTCACTCTGGCCCTGACAAGTTCTCGCCATGTGCCTTGGTTCTCCCTGTATACACAAAAGTTAGTTCTGCTATTTCACAGCACCTGGGTGTTGTGAGTTCTGACTAATAAATGGTGAAAGGTATTTGCAAGTGTCCTACATGGTATAATACCTAGGGAATAAGCTGAAGAATCTTCAAGTAGAAATATGTTCTTTTGTAGCTCAATTTAGAGTACTAATCCACCCATTGTTTTCAAAAGAAATATTTTGCTAACATGTTCTGTTTTAGTGAAAATTAGTTTCTAGTCATTTGAACTATTTTATTTTGATGTATAGGAAGAAATCAATAGCATGTATTATTGCTTGTCAAAACATTCCCAAGTTGTATTCTAGGTGTTAAAATGAAAAGGGCTGTGTAACAATGTAGTGGGGTAAGGAGTATTCTAGCTCAGATGTGGCAAAATAGTGAAATATGAAGATTACCTTTGATTTTTGAGATCGTATTATAAATAATAGATGTTAATGTGGTTGTTTTTAGATGCCTTTATTTTTAAGTTACCAGAAATTGTCTTTTATTTTTGCAGTTTTGCACTCTGTGGTTCTTGACATGTTTTGAATAAAGGTTTTTATCAACTAACAGTTTTCATTTACATTATTTCAATAAATTAATTGTGATTAAAATACATATAAAAATTAAAAACCTAATTACATGCCTAAAAATTCAAATTTTAAAGAACATCTTTTATAGAGATAGTAAGGTTTTATACAAGAGCTCCTTTTAAAAATATTTTTAAAATAGTAACAAAAGTACTTTTATATATGAGCAGTATTGAAAATTTTTTGAACATGTGACAAGTTAGATATTATTGTAATTGCTTGTGAAAATTAGTTAATACTTGTTTTAATGTAGCTAAACGTATTCCACTTAAAGGTTTTTTTCTTCATTCTTGATTAATCCTTAGGTATTACTATGTCCCTTCTTTTATGAAATGATTTTGGTGCTAGATGATAACTTTTAAGTGTGCTTATTTAGAAACAAACAAAAAAAATTTTGGCATCTATGATAGGTCCCAGAATTTTGTTTTAGGGCTGAATCTTTACTAGTCTGTGAAATCCTAAAATCTAGGAAACCACTTAAAAAAAATTACTGAGATACCAAAGAAGTCATCTTTTTAAAGCATCTCTTCCCACCCCTACCCCCACCACAGCCCCTAGCAACCACTAGTCTCCGTTTCGTCTCTGTGGGGTACCTATTCTGGACTTTTCATATAAATGAAACCACACAATACGTGCTCCTTTGCGTCTGTCGTCTTTGACTTAGCATGTGTTTTTAAAGGCTCAACTGTGATGTAGCACTTATCACTTATTTTTATTTCTTGCCAAATAATATTACATTGCATGGATATACCACATTTTACCCATTTTATAAGTTCATGGACTTTTTTTTCTACTTTTGGAAATAATTATGAATTATTGGGAATAATGCTATTATGAATATTCATGTACAAGTCTTTGTGTAAACATGTGTTTATTTCTCCTTATATACATAGGAACGGAATAGCTGAATCATATGGAAACTCTGACTTAACCCCCACTTTTGAGGGACTGCCGAACTGTTTTCCAAAGCTTCCGTACCAATTTACATTCCCACCAACATTGCATGAGGGTTCCAATTTTTCCATGTCTTCAACAGCACTTGTTATTATCTATCTTGTTGATGATAGCTCTCCTAATAAGACTGAAGGACTACCTCATTGTGGTTTTCATTTGAATTTCCCTAATGGCTAATGGTGTTTGTTTTCTACAATGTTTTAAGAATGCAAAACAATTCTTAGCTCATGAGCCATGTAAAACAGGCTACCTGCTGGATTCAACCTTTCGGTTAGCCAACCTCTGACCCAGAGAATAGAATTAGTGGACAACTACATTAAGATAATATTATAAATACACTCTGTATGTTCAAGAATGTAGAGGAAAACATGAGCCTATTGGAGGTAGATGGAATATAAAAAAGAATACATTCAGTAGAGTGCTGAGAAATCTGCTTGCTGAATTAAAGAAAACTTGGTTTGGAACATTTGCTGACTTCCATAATATGAATATTCCCATCATGGCTAATTTTAAACTCTCCACATGATACCACTAAACCTGAAGTTGGGAAGGGACATGCACAATTGGCACTGCAAGGGGTGCCAGCTGACTCTAGTAGATCACTGATATAAACCATCTCTAGCTGTGCACGTATGACATATAGTAATCAGGAAAGATAGCTACCATCGTCAAAGCTATCATGGGTCTCCTCCTCCACTCTTACAGCCAAGCAATAGGAGGGAGAATATCTGCCCATTCCCACTGTATTATTAGACTCCCAACTAGCCTTTGGCTCTTTCTCAACCTTCATTCCTCTGGAATCATGGCCCCGTTTCCACAAGGCAATGAAGTGCATATACATGCACACTCCGCCGAATGTCAAAAAGTGGTTGGAGTAAAGTTCAAGCCTCATTAAAGAGAGATCTTTGTGTAATAATCAAATTCATAAAAACAAAATGTAGTTAAACAAAGAGGACATGTTCTAATCTATCCAGAAGACTTTTTGGAAAATGTAGTTTAACAGGTAAACAAAAGAGCAGCCATATTCTACACATATAGATGGTTGTGCAAGTTCAAAGGTGAGAGGAAGTCAAAGAAAGTGGGGAAGCTGTGTCTCAGTAGTTAGATATGTGATCATGAACTCTTTTGATCAGATATATTTCCTGTGAGTTTCTTCTCCCCAAAGGTTTCAGGAAAAGACTTAATTTTAAATGTATGCTTTCACCAAAAAATAAAAAACCACAATGTAAGAGAAAAAATTTTCTTCTCCAGCCTCTGATACTGCTGCAAGAAGGCCCTAGAGAAATGAGATGGTGAATCATCCACAAAATAAGTACTTCCTATGTCAGACTTTAAATAGCCCTTTGAAATTCTGGTCCAATATGTTTCCAAATTGGTATTAGTTTATGAACTGTGTTTCATTATAACCCAGTCTCTTGCCCACAGTCCCCTGGGGCTCCCCCTACCTTTTCTAAACTCTTCCTTTCCTACTGGTAATAAAGCCCAAAATTATGAGGTAGGATTGATGCTTTTGCCTTATGTTTGTCAGCACGAATCAAAGCAAAGAAAGAAGCAGCTTTGCTGGGCAGAAGTGGTCAACATGTTAAGTGTCACAAGGGGTGGAGCTATTCATCACTCAGAACTCACAACTGCTAACTCCCCAGTTTGACATTTCCTAAGTAGAAAGGTGTAGGGCAAAGGAACTTTGACTTTTCTGTAAATCTCCTGTTCTTTTGTTGGCTGAAGAAAGCAAAACCCTTTCTAAAATGCAAAGAACATTCTAGCACAGGTGTCCCCTACTGTGATTCACGCTGACTTCCTGGATTTCCTGGCCGTACTGCTTTCCAAAGTCAGTCCTGTTACACCTGTGTTCTATTAACTCAGTGGTTTTCAAACTTTAACTTGCATTAAAATCACCTGGAGAGCTTGTTAAGCCACAGACTTCTGGGTCCCCCCCCCAGAGTTTCTGATTTTGTAGGCTTCTGGTCTGAAGACCCCCATAATCTTCTCCATGACTCTGCAGGTCAGGTCCCCTTGGTTGCTACAGTCCCCTTGTTGTTCATTAGGAAAATTGTATCAACTGGCTTTTGCTTCAGGTGTTAATATACTTGGCCTCTGTTATTTTGGGGTTCTAGCCTATCACCATTTGTTGTGCTTTCATCCTTGCTGAACGTTTTGGTGAGGCTGAGCCCCTCCCTCTCACCAGTGTATTTCTGATGGCTATTCCTGATGGCCTTGGTTATTTGCATGTCCTCTAGGCTTTTCCGCAGAACATAATCCTTAGGTTGCTTTTCAGATCTCACAACATTGGTGCTATATCCACTCTAGCATGTCCATGTCCCTGAACCTTTTAATTCCTTCTTCCTCAATCTGCCAAGGAAATTCTGGCATTCCAGATTTCCTTAGTATGGGTCATTGCTTTTTCCATGCTTCTAGGAACCATCCTAGCAGCAAGTGACACCATTTCCTGGGGTTCTTGCCAAGGTGTAAATCCTGTATCTCTGGAGAGTGCTCCCCCATCAATAAACTCTCCCTTATCTGATCTAGGTTCCAGTTCTCTTGGTCAAGCACTCTCCGAATCCAGCCGCCTTGTACCACCCTGCCATCTTCCCAGACATGTCAGCCGAGTTTGCAGCTCCTTGGGGGCAGAATCCCTTTTTTCCCTTATCAGGCCCTGCACGTCCCCTGGTACTTAGACTGTGACTTCACCCTATTTATGGGCCTCATGGATGGGAGGAAAGGTCGGGATAGATCTTGAGTGGGACACATGCTGTCTTGAAAGGGGGCAACTGCATTGATTTCAAGTAGGAGGGAAGTACTAGCTTCAACTAGTAAGGGATAGGCCACTTCTGCAGGCTCAGAGGATGGAGAGGAGTCATAGGATGAACAACAGCCCTGATATGCCCAGGACAGTCCCAGTTTGGGTACAGAACATCCCAGGAAACCCCTCCATCAGCAGAAACCAGGACAATTGGTACCCCGAGGATTCTGGGGATTTGAAACTGTCAAGGGGCAACTTCCTAGATGTTTCCATCCAAATGACAGGGTCCCATTTTCCCCAAACACATTGGGATAACAGGTCTGCTTGGTTGGAAATTTAACCATTTCTGGAGATCAGCACTAGATTCACTGCTAGGCTTGGGGGTCAGCTGGAGAATATGAGAGCCTCTCTGTAACGATCTGGGAGATTCTCTGGCTTTTCTATTTGGCTTTCAGTTGCCTATTAATTGCCTACAGCTTCTCAGTATCTTTAGGGTATCGGCAGTTCTTGACAATACTTATCTAATCCTATTGTCCCTATAGTTACTATTTCACCCTGCTTTCAACAACTGATTAACCTCACCTTTCCATGATGTATCTTTCCGTTTTATCACCCAATGCACTGCCACCTTGGGCCAAGGGATGCCATGTTCTGGTGACTTGGCTCCCCAATCCCATCTTTTTGACAAACTTTTGAGGACCACTCCCAGCCCAACTTGCCGGCTGGGTTCTCTGGAAGCATATGCTGGGATGGTTTTGGTGTGCAGGGTACTTTTTTAGAGATGAACAACCATGAAAGTGTGAGAGTCGAAGCAAGACTGGGAAGAGAGATGGAAAACTGGGAGGCAGGTCCTCAAAGCCTTGACTCACCCCACAGGTCTGGAGCCCATCAGAGTTGTCCCACATTTGGCTGAAATGACCCAGGGTCCAATTCCCTGCCTCCTTCAGTTACTGGGTGAGAGCAGCCTCAGGAAGGGCATGTTCTTGGGCAAGGAGCTCCTTTGCCACAGAGTCAATTCTGGAATCTGAGAACTTTGGCAACAATTCCTTCCTTAAAAGGGGATGTGGGCAACGTATTTCCACTGCCCACACCATGAAGGAAGCCAATTCCGATCGGCTGCTATTGACTCATAGGTAGGAAGTTCCTATAAATGTCAAGGTAAATAAGTTATTAATGTAAGTTTTTTCCCTGCATTTTAGCCATTAATCTTCCCCATTTAAGGGGCAGTGACCTCTCATGTTTTCTCATCTCTGGGGAGTTTAATTCCATTCTTTTCTGAATTTTCCTCTAATAGCCTAAACCATTGCTCTGAGAATAGAGTTTAAAGAGAAGGCAATTTCTCTCAAACTAAAAAAAAAGATGCTCTAGGATATAGGTAGGTCCCACAAGAAATACAGACATGCTTATGGTTTCTGGTAGTTTCCTGTGTATGTAGCAGGTACTCAGAGGTAAAGGTTACCCAGTAAATATGGGAGGCAGGACTGTCCTGTGTCCTGCCCTGACTAAGAAGCAGCTCAGTGGTGGGCCCAAGGAGACACATGGGCTGCGTCTGAGCAGTCATTTCGGATCACCCCTGGCACTACCACCACCTTGTCACTGTATAAAACTCCAGGACTTTAAATTCAACGTTGTTGAATTTAAAAAGGTAACAGGAAAGAAAGTAACTGGAAGAAAATAAAGAGATGGATATTTCTTGCACACCTATGTGTATGGACTGTTTTACACGTGTAAAAACCTCAATCGTATCACTCCCTCCATCCCTCCTCCTCTCTTAATTGCTCAGGTCCTCTAAGCCTCTCAGTACTGTCCACGTGTACCTTCTGTGTTCTGAGGCCATCTGGACCATGTATTGCCAGATGGACGCTGAGAGGATATTAAGCACTTTATGCAAAGCCTCCCTCAGCTCCCCTCTCGTCCATCTCAGAGCATGCGCAGGCTCACACTGTCCCCCACCCCCATCCCGTTTGCTTATTCTTCCATCCATCAAACCTCACTGCTAGTCCCATAAGTATTTATTTATAGCAGCACTTTAGAAAAAACCTCGACTCCACCCCTTTCTTGTTTTTATCCCCATTTTTTTCACTCACATTCATGTTTCTTCCCTTCAGATCTTTCTTCTTATTTTTTAATGTCCACATATGAAGAGGTTCTTTGAGAATTCTAACAGTAAAACAATAAACATGCCTGTCATGAGAAACCTCAGAATGCTATTTTAAAAATAAATTCTTGAGGTAACTAGAACATACTAATGCTGATTTTAGAATATTGACCAGTATTAAAAATGGATTTTGTTTTTGCATTAATACCAAGCGGAATTACAGCTAGAAGGGGAAAAGTGCATGTTTTAAAACCTTAGAAATATCCTGGAAAAATAATGAGATTTTTTCATGTAACAGATCACTTACTTGGTCTCATTCAGATGCTTATCGTGCTTTAAAGATGATTCTCCATCACAAGATTCTGACCTTATCAACCCATGTTGCAGATACTTTGAGTAACAGCAGGGCTTCTGCTGAAAGGACATGCATTTCCTTAATTATTCCTTCAGTAATTCAAAGGTGTTGGCATGTTTTTGCAGTCACTCCATAGTTACCCCCACTCCATTCTACGGGTCTCATTCACTGTACACACTCAACCCTTCCCAGCTTTCTGGGATACTCCCCATTCCTCCACCCATCCATCCATCCACCCATCCATCCATCCATCCACCCATCCATGCATCCGCCCATCCATCCATCCAGTACATGTCTGCCAAGTTCTGCTCTGAGAATGTGACAATGGACAAAACAAACAAAAACCTCTGCCTCACGGGGACAGAAGGGGAAAGAGACAGTCAGCAACTTAATTTTTAAAAACTTGTATGTTAGAAAGAATAGGTCATGCATTTCTTAAGTATAAATAAAAGACAAAGGAGAAAAGAGAGTCAGAAAGTGTGGGGGGCATAGGGTTTTCATGATTTTAGAAAGGGTAGCCAGGGACGGCCACACTGAGAAGGTGATATTTAAGTCACGGTGTGAAGGGGTAGAGGGCCATGCATCTGAGGAAAGAACCAGCCGGGAAGAGCAACAAGTGTAAAGGGCCTGTGGCAGGACTGTGAGTACCACACTGACTAAGAGCAACGAGTGAAGGAGGGGAAAGAAGTAGAACATGAGGTCTGAGAAGGGAAGTGAGGTTGGCACTGGATCAGGTACTACTTTGTGGGCCATTGTGAGGACGTGGGCATCTCCTTGCACGAATTATTACAGTTACTATTGGAGGGGTCCCAACAGAGGAGTGATATAATCTGTTTATACTTCAACAGGATCCCTCGTACTGCCGTGTTGAAATTGAGGAAGGGGAGCAGCAGGGAGCCCAGGTTAAAGACCAGCCCAAGCACTGAGCTGAGAGGCTGTGGTCTCCAGATCAGGGTGGTGACAGGCATACCCTCCTAACTATCTGTCCATGCTCGCCTCCTTCCTACATTCTCCAGAACTAAACCTCCTTCTGAATTCCATTCTGCTCATGTCACTACTTACTCAAGAATACACCAAAAAACTCCCTGAGACCAAATAATGTTCTGTACGTTTTTCCAGTACTCTAACCTTTTGCTACTTGCCGTTCTCTCTACTTTACCCACTCCCACTTCCCAGTAAGAGCGCTCCATTCCCATGTCAGCTGATTTGCAGTTCACCTGATGCACACTGCCTGCTATCCTAACCTCTGCAAGGGGAGCCCACACTCTTCTTTGCCTAGACCCTTCCCATCCTTAAGGCCCACTTCTAGTGCCCCCTGCTTGATGTCTTCCTAATGTCAGAAGTCCACCGGAGCACCTCTCTTCTCTGGCCTGCCCCCGAGACCTCACATGCTGAGTGTTTAGCACCGTTTTGCACTATTTTTTCACTTGGTTGTTGGTGCTTCTGTGAGTTTATAAACTCCACAAAGGCAGAGACTGAATATATTGTAATATATGTTTGCTTTCTCCATCCCCCACCAACACTAGTGAGGCATGTAATACATATTTGACAAATATTTATTTGCTGGCTTGGGCAAACTATATCATGCTCTTCAAAACTAAGGTAGCTCTTTCCAAAAATGCCTTCGATGGTGATCTGGCTAATAGTCTTGAACATGCTAGAGGGAAAACACGGTGATGTTGACCACCATCTACAATTCCTTCCCTGCGTTCCTGTTGGAGTGGTAACACGTTACTGCCTGCCTCCTAGGACAGTAGTGAGGCTATCTGGTGCATTTCCTATATACTCGTATAATGCCTGTCTCCTCCAGCAGGCCTTATGCAAGTATGTGAGTATGGCACTCTTTGAGGGGGTGAATAGCTGGCTGTCCTCCCTCCTTCCCTTCCCCACTCCTTCTGCCTCCTTCCCATTCTGCCTACCCCATACCCTGCACAGTGTGAATTATTTGCAGACATCAATTCGAGGATGAATCTCAACGAGACCTGCTGAGCTGCATATTTATAGAGTCTGCAGGTTTTTCTTCGCAGCTGTGGACATTTTTGCAAACACTACATTACCACCTAATTGAAATGTCTGCTTGGTTCCACTTCTCTTATTAAAGACAGATTAAGAAAATCAGTTCAATACCTTAGCCATTTTAAAGTCATCATTAATCTCATGCTCCTGATTTACTGTAGATGGCTTTTTAAAAAATGCATCCCTACGAGTCCTTCTCCTGCCTTTTAGTCTCCCTTTGCTGGTATCAAAATAAGTTTCATTTTGGCTGCTTATTTCATTCCTTTTAGGCCACTTGAACAGTTACAGTTTTTGTTCATTCCTCACTGGGCCTCCTCTAATACATTTTTTCCCTCACCCATAAATCTCTTGCAATTTATCATTTGAAGTTTCCAGTTGTTCCTAAACTGCAATGGTGTGAATGAAATGCAGTATTTTGAGTTTTGTTTTGGGTGTCCTCATGAGCTCTCTGTTTGTTTTCTCTGATGACGTTCCTGGCTCCATGCCACCCCAATCTACCAGTCCCCATAGCCGAGACTTTTCAACCCCCACCTGGAGGCAGAATTGGGGCTCAATCCCAGACCTAGCCAGAAAGATATATGCAGTTGGGGTCATAGGTCTCAAGGATCCCCTATCCAGCCCGCACCTTGCACATAAGCTCTAGTAACTGGCTTCCCGTTTGCATGTCTGGGCCCAAACATCTGACCTAACCTGTCCAGATCCTCAGATCATCCCGGATCCCCCTTCCCTTGATAGTCCTTCTCTGAACCATAGCTAACATCCCAGGGTCTGGTTTTGCATGTTGCAACACCCTGATCTCGCCTCATATTTGGGCAGATGATGCATTTGACTCACCATGACCTATCAAGGTCAGGGACATCTAGCAGGGATCACTCAGGAACTCCTCAACATCAACTGCAGCCTCCTTGAGCAGCAGCTGCCACTGCATACTCTGGATGGCATGCTCTGCCTTCGTAGATGGACATCTTTTCTCCGTCCGCTGCCTGACAGGAGGCTGCTCACCAGGTGGAAGGTCTGACCTGCTTCATTTCTAGCAAGCATCTCACTCCGACACCCACTGCTATAAAAGTGTTTAATAATTTCTGCCCATTCCGGCATCCTCTCTAGGCTTTCCTCTCAATAATAATGTTCTCAGTAAGACAAGCTATTAGACAGTATTGGTCTCAACACCTTCAGATCCTCAAAGACTTTTCCATCCTCTAGCACCTCCTTTCCCAGTGTGCAAACTCCTCCTGTTCCAGCAGCTCTGACAGGGTCTGCCCTCCTCATGGTACCCTCTCCAGGCTTGAGAACTGTCCCCTCTTGAGGCCTGCCCCCTCTTTCTTGCCTTTCTGCAGCCAGTACTCTGACATGCTGATTCTGCAAGGCACACCTTAGGAGACTGGTGAGTTTCTCTTGAAACACTGCACTGAGAATGTCACAGTCACTACCAAATCATTCCATTTGTGATAGTTAAGGAAAACTTTGTAAATAGACCTACTATAGATAAGCCATATATCGTGTAATCATACTTCTTTTCTCCCAGAAAAACAAAGCCTCATAAAAACTATAAGGCCTAAAACTACAATGAAATGGCCATAGTTTACTCCTAATAGCAATAAATAATTTTTACAATATTCAGTTTTGGAAACAAGATAATAACATTCTCATACACTACTTCTAGGAATATAAACTAATGCATCTTTCTAAAAATAAAGCCCATGCTCTCTGAGCCAATAATTTCTCATTCAGCAACCCACCTTAAAGAATAAAACAAAGATTCATGTATTAAAATGTTTATTCAGTTATTATTTTAAAAAGCAAACATTTGAAAAAATACAAAAACACATTAATGGAGAAAAGTGAGTATATAATAATACATTTACACTATGGAACAGTATGCATTCATTATAAGGTTTTTCAAAGAATATTTTCAATTATAAAAATAAATGAAACAGTAAGACTCAAAATACTCTATTCGGTGATCTCAGTTACATCGCAAGTATTGTATGTATATGTGTTTCTGTATGTGGATATTACATAAATAAGGCTAAGATGAATACAGTAAAATGTTAATAACACTTGTTTATGGGATTAAAACTGATTTTCATTTTATATTTATGTTGTTTTCTTAGATTTTTTAATAATAAACCCATATTGCTTTTATAGTTTCATAGTTAAAACCACATAGGTAGTTAGACTTGGGTTCAATGTAAAATTTGGAGCAACTGGAGCGTTTGAAGCATGGATTGCCTCCAACGGTGATAGGAGGGACATTTAAGTAGAATAGTTATGTGCATCTATCAGTGAGTTTTCCTGTTACACTGCTTGAGAAACTATACCCTTTCGGCTTTTTAACTTATATGTGTAACTCAACTCATATTTTCTTATGTTCAAAATGCACAATTAGGAGATTGAGCATGACAATCATCTTGGTATAAAATTGTGTTTGTTGACATGAACCCCGTGCAGCAAAAACACTGGGACTTAAAACAGCAATTAACTTTGACCATTGTGTCCTGATGAATCTTGCCAGAAAAGAGTGTAAAAATTATGCCCATTGTCCTGGAACCCCTAAGCTCCCCAATGCAAAAATGTGGGCATAAACTGTAGAAACATCCACTGAAGCACGTGTGAATAAATTCAGAAAATATATCAGAAGATTGAAAGTAATTTTGAACTCTTAGAACCATGGGTGTCTTCCAACTATTTAAAAATTTTGTTTTCCCTAAAACAAACTTTCTTTGATTAATTTCCTAGAGAAATTGTTCTCAAGTTTTCTGTGTGAGGAAGAAGAAATAAATAGCTGGATGGAGGAGTCGGGCACTCAGTAAGAAGAAAAGCAAACCTCAGACGCCTTCCTGGGCTGGGCCCACATGTGGTTTGGGTTTTCTGAACCACAGTACAGCTGTAGCGTAGAACGCTGCTTCCAGATACTACCTTCCTTCCTTCTTGTTTCAGGGGACCTGCTCCAGTTGGAAGGCCTTGCAGGCCAACTTTTTGGGTTCTTTCTTGGTCTCTCATGGGGTGAGATATCTCTCTATCTCTGACAACTTCTGCACTCGTCTTGGCCTGGCAGCTTTCAGCGGTGTGTCTCTTCCCGCACACCAAGTCGCTCAGCTCTGACTTATGCATTCCTTATGATCAAGGCTGTATTTTCCCAGCCTCAAACCAGAACATGTGGGACGAGACACTTTTTCCCAATGTGTCTTGGAAAAGTCTTCTCAATATAAAAATTAGATCATATTTAGTTATATTTAGCAAAATGGTTCTTCTGAGGAAAAAATGCATGAAATTGAGCTATGTATGCACATCTGGTTTTTATGGTCACTGTACTCCTGGCTGACTGTCCTGAGAAAGCCATGGAGAATCACTGGGGTCTTCCCCGAGACTCCCTTTCAACCCTGCTCGGGTTATGCCAACCTAAGTGTGCATTAGTGCCTTCTTCGCTCAAAATGCCTGTATATTTGGTAAGCAATAAAAAATTAGATATATCCCCTCCTATTGTTCAGTGGTAGTTTTATTATTTCAAAGGTAAACTAAAGACAGGAACAAACTACAAATTATTTGCAGTGAACGTCTGAACTATCCGTTCTTATGAGGGAGTAGGCAAGAAAAGGGGAATGTCAGGGGCCTTCTCACAGCCTCTAGAGCAGCGGTTCTCAACCTGTGGGTCACGACCCCTTTGGGGGTCGAACGACCCTCTCACAGGGGTCACCTAAGACCATTGGAAAACACATATCAGATATTTACATTACGATTCATAACAGCAGCAACATTACAGTTAGGAAATAGCAACAAAATAATTTATGGGGGTCACCACAGCATGAGGAACTGTATTAAAGGGTCACGGCATTGGGAAGGTTGGGAACCACTGCTAGAGCCACACGGGCTGAGGAAGAACCATGTTCTGCGTAAGATCAGCTTTATGAATAAGAACTTTTTGAACTGTGAACTGTCACAAGTTCAAGAAGGTTCAGTGTCTCATGGATGTTGCGATGTTATTCAGGATCTGAAATAGGAGGAGCGTGCAGTCATTTTTCTTAGGGAAAAAAGAGAAAAGCCTCAGGAGATTGTTTTAAAGATAGTTCCCTGGCTTGGGCCCCTTGCTTTAGGAGATCGCCAAACTGAAGGAGACGAGCGCCCGCCCACACCTCCACATCCCCACCTCCTCTGGCTGATGCTGTCTTTGAGTCTGTGGCTGGTCAGTAAGTGCAGAACTGTCACCACCAACTCAGGATTTGATGGTGTGGACTGGAAGTGATGCTTCGTGCCAGGGCTATGGTGAAACCCGCCTGAGGCAGCCATCTCAAAACTATATTACCGTGGGCAAAAAGAAGCAAAGCATAAGTATATTCAGGAGGAGTGTAAATCCTTTACCCCAGTGTAATTCATTCAAAATACTTATCTTTGCTGATGGTAAATAGCAGTGCCACATTTCTCCATGCAAAGGAGACCATTGCTATTCTGGGTTGTAGAAGCTTTTATTTAATATAATTAAATATGCTGTTTCATAAAAATCAAAAACAGGAAGAAAGTTTTTAAAGCTATTCTGATAGAATGGCCTTGAAATATATTAATGAACTCGTCTTTGAAGAAGAGGAGGGGGTGAGGATGTCTTAGTTCCATTTTTATCATTCATTTCTTTCCCATGGAGATTTAGATAAACTTGTTTCTTTCTCCCTAACCATCTCCAAGAGTAGAAAAGGATTTTCTCATAGAATTCTAATGAAGGAAGGAACCCAAAAGAAGGTCAAGTCTGGGGTAGATTCACCAGAAAAATCCACTTTCTTTCACACACACACACACACACACACACACACACATACACAGATCTTGGAGCCGGCCCCCCATTCTAAGGGAGACTCAGAAAGGTCATTGATTCCCTCATGCAAAGCATATTTTCACCCAGGAAGACTTGCTGAGACAGGAAGGAAGAAAGCCAGATTTACTCAGGTGCTTTTCATATAAAACAAAACAAAAAGAAATAGTTCTATCAAATCACGGGTAGGAAAACAAAATACTTTGGAAGAAATAGATATAAGCTATGAAATATAAGTTTTCAAAGAACATATCGTAGTAATGATACTGATAGCTAAACCTTATCTCATATTTGCTATGTGTTCGGTATTGCTCTGGCTGCTTTATAGTAACTCATTTAATTCTTAAGTGTTCTGTTATTTTTCACACTTTACAGATAAGAACATTGTTGAATAGAGAGATGAAATAACTTGTCCAAGGTTCTGTAAGTGGCAGGTGCTATAGCTAGTTTTCATATCTGGGCAGTCTGGCTGGCTTCAGGATCTGCACTTCTACCACATCTTGAATTGACAGTAATTCCTGTTCAATGGTCCCACTCTGTTACCCAAGAAAACCTCTAAAAGGACTAGAAGTAGTATTTAATGAGCACCTACTGTGTGCCAATTATTGGGCCAATTCTCACAACAACCCAAGGAAATCCGCTACCCAAGAAAATCTCAACAAAAGACTTCAGTGAGCATTTATCCAGTACCTACTCTATGCCAGTAATTGGGTCAATTCTCACAAAATTTTGTTCTGTTCTGTAATGAAGAAACAGACTCAAACAGGTGAAGTTCAGAGAGGTGAAGTAACTTGCCCGAGTTATAGCTGGTGAAGAAAGAGCAGACATTTGAACATGTGTCTGTTTGATTTCAAATTTGTATTCTTTCCATTATCCTACATTAAGAAGCACAAGCAAATGATCTAACATCTGAATTGTTTTGCTCTCCACGTTCTTAGTTTTAAAATATATACTTACTAAATACAGCACATGCGATTTTTATTGAACACCGTAACAACATAACGACATAGCCCAAGGATAAACAATGTAATTAACATTCCCAAGATAATCTAGTTGGGTGATCTATTAGCATCAGAGACATACTTATAATTGTATATCTAATTTAATCTTTCTAGAAGATCAGTTTATCTATCTGATCTTCTAGAAAGAGAGATTTGAGAAATAGAGACCAGTACCTGCTGTTTCAAATCAGCCATTTGCCACTGTACTCTAGGAGGGCTTCTTGCTTGACCACTGATGAGCAGAAGCTGAATTATAGACTTTGGCCTTCTCTGCCATGCCAATATGCCAAAAACCAGCTGATTTATCCACCATTGCTGTGTACTAAATGAAATCCCCCAGATAAACAGATGGCCTGATCAGGGTGGTATTTCATGGCAATATGTGTTGGTTTGAATAACATGGTCATAAACCTTTCACTCTGGGACCAAAATTAAATTGTGGCTTTTGGATGTTACCTGGGGCTGTTCAGGAGAGAGCATTCAAATGTCACTTTTATGGAAGCGTGTCATCAGTAAGTTGTACATAATTTTTTATATTGATTTGTAAGAAGAACTTAAAACATATATATGTTTTGGATGTGTATTTGGGGGGGTGGATAGGGTATTGTATATAAAGATCCAAATCCTATAATTATGATTTACAACTAAACAGACAGATTACTGCTTGGGTTTCTGTCTTCTAAGATGAAAAATGTACTTTATTGCCATTCAGCCTAAAATTTCACATTCCAACACAAGAGCAGGCCAAGACTCCGGGATCCATTCTGCTATAAAGTTATGAAATTCTACCGTATCTTTAAATATTAAGAAGAGTGCAGAAGATACACTCAGTTATTACAGCATTCTACCCTAGCTGGTAATCTAATGTCATTTTGACTCCAAGGGTATTCTTCTCAGAAGAGCACAGTGATGAAAGTAGGATGATACTCTTATCAAAGTTGGAATGGGATGAGTAAGAGAGGAAACTGAGTCAGCAATGCAATTCTGGACTATTTTCTTCTCCTATTTCATATTTTCAGAGAATAAATAAAATTAAAACTTTTGGCCTCCTTAGAATCATTCATTATTTGAGATATTCTAATAAATTCTATCCTGTTCTTTATGTTTATCTAACGACTACACACAAGAATAAAAGAAATGGCCATTATGGTTGCAACAGTGTGATAGCATTATGGAGATTATTTTCTTTCCTGTCTACTATTATAATTTTTAATAAACATCTTACTTTGAAATAATTGTAGATTCACATGCAGTTGGAAGAAACAATACAGAGGGCTCACTGCATACCTTTCACTTAGTTTCCCTTAATGGTAGTCTTGAAGAAACTATAGTACAATGTCACAAACAGAAATCGACACTAGTACAATTCATGAGCTTTATTCAGATTTCATGTTTTATAGGCACTCATTGTGTGTGTGTGTGTGTGTGTGTGTGTGTGTGTGTGTGTGTGTGTGTTTGTGCATGTATTTCTATTTTTATTACGTGTATAGATTTAGATGATCACCACCAGAGTCAAGATACTAAACACTTCCATTGTCAGTATCCCTCATAGTATCCTCTTATAGCCCTGGACACCTTCCTTCCCTTCCCTCACTCCCTAACTGCTCTTAACCACTAATCTGTTCCCCATCTTTATGCTTTTGTCATTTCAAGAACGCCATATAAATGAAATCATACAGTCTTTTGAGATTGGCTTTGAAAGCAGCATAATTCCCTCAAGATCAAAGCAAATGGTTAAACAAACTGTTTTGTTTTGTTTTGCAGTTTTGGGCTATTATGAATAAAGCTGCTATGACCATCTGTGTACAGGTTTTTGTGTGAATATAGTTTTCATTTCTCTGGGATAAATGCCCAAGAGTGCAATTCCTGGGTTTCATGGTAAGCACATATTTAATTTTGTAAAAATCTGACATACCCTTCTCCAGACTGGCTGCACCATGTCACATTCCCACCAGCAATATATCATTAGATTGGTTTTATATTAATAACGTGACATTTCACACATCTTTGATAGCCCAGATCAATTCAAATTCTCGGACATCTTCTCTCTCTCATGATTTTTATCTATGCTTACCTCTCTTTATCTTACATCTCATAATATTTGAGCCATTTATTAACATTGGAAACTCTCTGGATCCTAGGTTTGTTATTTTCCTTTGGTATATTTGTTGCTGAGCATGGGACAATAATTAATAATCAGAAAATAGGTTTAGAATGATTAAAGTCAAATAGATAGAAAGTAATATTTATCAATGAAATGTGTTCTAGTCCTCAAAAAAATACTTTGTCTTTAAAAATAATGTTATCCAATTTAGGTAAATTCTACAACCATTGTTATTAAGTAACTTATTACAGATGCAGCAAACTAAATGTGTGATTATTCTATTATTCCCAAAATAACCTTGATAATTTCTCTATGAAGATATTAAACTATTTGAGAAATATCAAAATATTATATCAAATTTTTAACTACAATGGCTTAATTAAATTTCTGCTTTTTATTGCCTTTGTCCAGATGTCTCTTACCTAGCCCTTCTGGCATGTAGTTGACATAAAAACGAGGATGTACTGAGAAATTTTTAACAACCAGCTCTCTGGAAGAAAAGAAAATATGCTCTGATGTGTAGCCTTTGCCAGGTTCCGTGACGTGAAGACTACAACCATGGCCAGTTTCAAGCAACCATTTTGACGTCACTGAATGTAGATTTGGGAAGAAACGCATAGAATGAGCCCCAGTGAGCCCCTGTGAGCTAGCTCCAGCACACCAGTGTTAGGGATATATTATAATACATTTAAGCAATGGAAAAATGTTTTAAAATAAATATCAGAATTCAAATGAGTCATGTGCACATGGACAGTAGGAGTTTCTGAGCGACTTCAGTCTCTAAAATCTATTTCCTCACCAATAATCTCTAACACTGAATGCTTTCCCTAAAGTTGCCCACTATTCCCCCAGCTAATATATATTCATCTTTTTCGTCTGTGCACAGATGTCTCCTTCTTAGTTTCCACTGACCACTCCCTTGCACACACATGCAGTTTAACACAGGACCACATGTCATGATTTCTCATCACCAGCTTAACTTTTCCTTCAGAGTACTATATGCAGTGTATGAATGTATATTTATTTTTGTTCCTATTTAATGGCCACAACCCTTCATAGAATAGACACCACAGGAGGGTGGGGACCATGTCTATTTTGTTTACATCTTGCCCCAGCAGTACAATGAATGAATGGATGAAGAAATTGCACTGGCTGGGACTTCCCTCTCAGCAGTGTGTCAGGAGGTGACCCCTCCTTCTGTGCTGGGGTGGCCCTTCCTCTGCACAGTTGGCCCATGAGCTTTTCAGTCTTTTAAGATGTTGCAGGGCAAAAGAAGTTACTGTGTTTCTGGCCATTCTCATTTGTTGGGGGAGGGCTTCGAGAGGACGTGACCTCAGATGGGCTCCATCCAGGCAATCCAAGGCTCCTGCCCCTTCCCTTGTCCTTGAAATGTATGTTCTACGGCAGTTCTCACAGCTGGATCTATTTTCAAGGGCCCAGCCTAGAGAGGGCAAGGTGTTGTCGAGACCAGCTGGACAGAATAAGGGACTGAACCCAGGTAAGGCCTCTATATAAACTTAAGGTTCCAGAGGGTGGGTGTGGAGATGTATTCATCTCATGGTTGCTCACGACAAGCCTCCTCGTGTAAGGTCCCTTGCTTTTTAAAACTGCCACCTCCCAATCTGGAGTTGCCAGACTCTTTGGTCTCCCTTTGTCATTGGTATAAGGAACTAGTTTAAGATCTCACCTGGGAAGGTCCCGAGCTCTTTCGAATCCATATCATCCGAAATTAACCCCATCAGCAAAACGCTACACTGTCATCACTGGTTGGGGGTGGTATAGGGGGAACTTATTTCTTTTATTAACGTTTACCAACTTTTTTTCTTTTCTATTGTTTTTCCTGGCTTTTATCAAAGTTTCTTCCCGTTCAGCTGGTTAATTCAGCTCTGCAAATGTTTCAGTGTCTCACGTTCTTGCCTGTTTTATCATTACAGAAGTAAAGAGGCATTAAGAGGTTTTTGTTTGCCTAGTTCTTTGTTTTTGCAGCATGCACAGAAATTGCAAAGGTAGAAAGGAAAAAATTTTCTTTGCTCTTTGTTTTCTCTCTTCTCCCACTAGAAAGCAGGTTTTGGTATATATATATATATATATATATATATATATATATATATACACACACATATATAGTATGCTCTATCATCTGGGATCTAGAACAGCACCTGCCACATAGTGAGCATTTCACAGATATATACTGAATTAGTGAATTTATTTTTCATTTTGATAAATAATGAGAGTATGCAGTGCATTTTTGAAAGAAACCTGAGACCAGATGTTTTTATATAAGAATGATACTTAAACATGTTTAAAAGAAAAATCTGTTAATAGAAATAACTCTAAAAAATTAGCAACCAAATACATCTGAAACTGAAATAACAGGAGCTCCCTGATGGTGTAGTGGCTTAAGGCTTCGGCGCTGGCGCTGTCAACGCTGCGGCATGGGTTCGATTCCCAGCCAGGGAACTACCCACATACTATAAAAAAAAATAAAAATTAAAAAAAACTGAAATAACAGTTAGTTTAACAAAAAAGAAGTAAATATCTGAGGGCTGTCTGGAAAAAATCCAGCCATAAATGCCTCTATTTTTCATATTACATAGCTGGATACTTTCCGGACAGCCCTCATATTATGGGATTGATCTTGGCCCTGTTCTATAACACTTTCAGACTCTGTAGGTTGGAAGCACCAATTTCCTGAATTAACAGCTAGTAGACTTTTATCTGCAATGATAATATTTTACATTTATGTGGCACTTTACATAGATTGAAAAAGCTTTCTCTTACATTGTCACACTCAATTGTTATTCAAACCAAATGAAGAATTTCCTATGCTTGAAGTCAAGATATATGCTATTGAATAAAAAAGAAATGATACTAGGTCAGAGTATGCTGGTTAACTTCCAAGATCCATTTCTTTTTCTCTTCCTTAGAAATAAGAACACTAATTTTGAGTTGGGCACAGACCACGCAGCTAAGAATCCATTTTACTCAGCTCGCTTGCAGCTTAGTATGAATATGTGACTAAGTTTTTGTTAATGAGATTTAAGTAACAGTGTAGACAATTCTTCCCTGAAAAGGAAGAGACACACTCTTCTTTATCCCCTCTTAAAGCCTTGTGCCTGGAATGCATTTGTGATGCTACATCTTTAACAATCATTTTCGACTGTGAGACAGAAGGCCGTGATCATGTCCATTTTATCCCCCATTGTGTTTTCAACATTTAGCATAAGACATAGCATGTAGTAGATCTACAATAAATACTAAGTAAATAAACATGATTTCTTTGTTTATATTCTCTTCTGCCTCTATTTTCTTCTTGAAGATGCATCATGCAGTTATATTCCAAAGAAGTAGTTATAATAATAGAGGTATTAGAGGTCTGCGTTTGCACAGCCCCATGCCATGCCATTAACCAATCTCTTGCCGTTACACATTAAGTGGTTCTATAAAGCTATAGAATTAGAACTATTTTAAAGCCTTCATTGTTCTTCTTGAGACAGTCACTGAATGTAAGGCTTTAGCATAGCTTATGAAACTTGTTCAAGAGGATTTATACCACCAGGTTGATACTAGATAAGAGATAAATAAAGTAAGGACTAGATCCTTACAAATCTCTAACAATTTCAGTAAGCTAAGTTGAAAATAAGAAGCGGAAGACATTAAGTGTGGCTGAGGCCAGAAGAGAAAGGAAGATTGCCCTTGGGAGGGAATTGAGGTCCGCATTGGGATGTGATTCAGGGTGGGGTTCTTCATCTGGGACTGTTTCATATGCAGGTGCTTTTACCCCTAGATATCTTACAGGTGTCATTCAGTTACTGGTAATACCTGCTATTTCATGACTAACTTTATATAAAAATTCATTTTGGTAGTAGCTACATCTGGGTGTCATGACATTATTGCTTTAAGGTGTGAACTATATTACATCTTTTGAGAACAGGTATCAATATATTATATGGTTATTAGTCTATTTGCAAATGATCGTTTAGAATATCCCAAACTCACAAACTTCAAAAATTCTTTAATAAATTTCTCAGATAAAATAACATTAGTGTAGTATTAAAAATATTTTAAGGTAATCTTTAAACAAAGCAATAGCATATTGTTTATACCTTACTGGTTTGAAAAACAATGCTCAGTAATGTCCAATAAAATATTGTGCAATATTATGCATACCCAGTCTTACTGGATCCCAAATGGACTCATTGCTTAAGCTGTATAAAAAGATGGATTTTTGGTTTATGTTTAATGGTAGTAGTTTTTGCAGCAGCTAATGCTGAGATTCCAAGAGAGAAATTTGGTGCTGGAAATATTTACTATAGTGCTGGCACAGACAAGAGCTATTAGACTTTAATGCTTTTTTCCCTAAACTTTTTATAGCCTCCCATTTTTAATCACTGCCAATCTGCTGATTTTATTTTAAATAGATACTTCAAGACTGTGCTTTGTCAAAACAGACAGATATATCATTAAATTCCCTCCCAAATTACACATTCGGCAATGCCTTTGTTTCATGCGCTACTGAGGTATTTGAATTTGTAATAATCAGGAGTGAAAGGGAAGCCAGAGAGCTGATTTGCAGAGCAAGAAGCTCTATAATTTAGAATTGATGTTCTGATTGCATATGGCTTTGTTAAATGCATGTTAGCCAAAGGGAGAGTGGCCAAGGTTCTGTGTGCTCATGCTTGGCAGCCATTGTGGCACGGTTGTGTTGGAAGAGGCTAATGGAAGAGCCCACATTAGAAGTCTCTGAGGTTGCTCTTCCTGTCTATTAGTCATCACTTTAAAGAAAGGGGTGAGGGATAATTTAACTGGAGAATTCTCAAATATTTCTTACTATTGGATTATATAGTAGCTTTCTATTGCTGTCGTGACAAATTGCCACAAACTTAGTGGCTTACAACAACACAAATTTAATATAGTTCTGGAGGTCAGTCTGAAATAGGTCTTACTGGGCTAAAATTAAGATGTTTATAGACCTTCATTCCCTCTGAAGCCTTCAGGGAAGAATCCAAGTTTTTCTGCCTTTTCCAGTGTCTAAAGGTCACCTGCATTCCTTGGCTCGTGGCCCTTCCTCTATCTTCAAAGTCAGCCGTATAGCATCTCCAAACATTCTCTTATTCTGAGCTTCCTGCCTCTAGTACTTGTAAGAACACTTGTGATTACATTGTACCCACCAAAAAAATACAGAATAATCTTCCCATTGCAAGATCCTTAACTTAATCAGAGGTGCAAAGTCCCTTTTGCCATGTAAGGTTACATTTTCACAGGTTCCAGGATTCAGGACATGGACATTTTTGGGGTGGGGGTGCATTATTCTGCTTTTCACTGATTATCTAATGAACGCATATTAAGGAACTTGTGTGTTTAAGGCCCGTTTCTAAAGGTGAAAGTCCATGATGGGTTTCTTTTCAGCATAGATAACTGTCTGGGAAGACATCTTTTCACCAAATAAATCAAATTAATGGTTTCAGTAAGTGAAAAGAAATAGAGATTATCTTGAGAAGAGAATCCTATCTTCCAGTAAGGAAGGCATCTGAGTAAATTGAAGTTCTCTGAGAACCAGATGCATATCTTTGCCCGTTGCACCCACCCTATAATACACAGGATAGTGATGTGACAGTATTATTTTCAGTGACCTTTAAAGACGGCACATAATAAAAGGAAAATACTAGTTCCATAAAGAATAATCTAATCCTTAATCTCAGAATTGGGAGAGAAAACATTCAAAGAAAGAATGGCTGATATGCCATGGTTACCATATTTGCATTATTGTTCAGCTGGGTCCAAGATTGGGGTTAAAAAGACAATTTGACATCTCGCGGTGGGAAATTATGAAAACTAGCAGTAGAGGCCCTCATAATGGACACGATGGAGAAATTTCTGTCAAATGTGGAAGCTACTGTGTTTTTTGAGTGGTATGGTTTACAGGTTACCTGGAATAACTGCCTTCCAGCTACTGAGGAAAATCTAGTTGGTTTGAATGGTTTGCTTCTGTCTATGACAAGTAAAGCAAGCCCTGCATTCTGTGTAGTCTGTCATGGAGGAAGCCTGTGTGTTGTTATTCCAAAGCCTTACTAAATCTTGTGTATGTTCTCTTTACTTCTAAAACTGTGACCATTTTTGAGTTTAAGTATTCTTTCTGTTCCTTTTACTGCCTCCAGGGCACGTTTAAACCTTCTTTTACTAGCTGAAGTTCATCCTGCATTGACCGCTGCCGTTTTCGCTGAGCCAAAGGATATCCTACTGGGTTCAGAGGCTCCTGGGTCAATTGCTTTACTGGAGTTCCCCTGTGGGCACTGAATTTGGTTTTCACTTTACCTACCAGGATGAGATAGATATGTTTTTATATTTCTTCCAATTCTTTGGACCCCTCAAAGCCAGAGAAAGATCTATGTGGGCCTCCCTATGCAATTCCCATCATCAGCCTCATTATTAATATCTCTCTGGGGACAGGTCTCAGCACCTGATGCCCCCCACATGTGTCACAGACAGTGGCAGATAGTCTACTTTTAAAGTAGTTTCATCACTATGCTTTTTTCCCTCCTATCAACTTAAGAAAAAGAAATTGATATTTATTCCCAGAGCTTCCTTTTTCCCCCATGTGAAGTATTGGTCATTAATGTTCAAAATGCTTTATGAATAGTTAATTTTTCTGTTTTTCCAACGTTCATTTATTGAGGTTCTATTATTATACCAGGTGCTGTGCTTGGAATTCATCAAGATTCTTTTCTGAATCCAAATAAGCAGCTTGTACACAGAGAACCTGCAGGTTCTCCCTGACATTCTGGATCTGGGCTTGTTACTGTGTCACCAACACAGTGTGACCTTGAGCACCTCCCGTCCTTTCTCAGAAACTATTTCCTTCACTGTGAAGGAGGGTGCCACTGGTTGATCTCCAAATTCACTCCAGCCCTAGATTCAAATGTGTGTAAGGCCAAAGGTCCAGTGCCCCATGCCTACCTTGTTTCAACAAGCGGCAGGGAAATCTTCGGGGAAGTCAGGGTAGAGAGATATGCTTTAAGGAGAACACTCCTTTTCCCTTTCCAAGATAAAAAAAAATGTTCCCCCTTTATATAATGCCAGAAATAAGAGATAAACCCTGTTTAAAATAAACCAAAGCAAACAAAATGCTTCATTATTATAAAACAGAATGGTAGCAATTTTAAGAAAATTAACGAATATTTTAAATTTAAAAAGTAGCACAAAATACTGTAAAAAGTTTAGAAAATAATAAAAAAAAAACAAGAGAAAAGAGGAATAAAATTTAGCAATAATCCCATTGTTCCACGATATCCACTATTAACATTTTAATGTGCTTTCTTAGATTCGTGTATTTCTTTATAATCCTGCCATAGACAGAATGTTTGTGTCCCTCTGAAATTTATAAATTAAAACCTAATCCACAATGTGATACCATTAGGAGCTGGGGTCTGTGAAAGGTGATTAGTCATGAAGGTAAAACTCTTATGAATGGGATTAAAAGAAACCTCAGAGAGCCTCTTGCCCCTATGTCTCTGTGAGGACACAGAGAAAAGACAGCTGTCCGTCAATCAGGAAGTAGGTTCTCACCAGTCTCTGTATCTGCTTGTGACTTGATCTTGGACTTTTCAGCCTCCTGAACTTTGAGAAAGAAATTTCTGTTGTTATGTCAGCCCAAACAGACTAAGACAAGTCCCAACTAAAATTGAAAATACTCCCCACATAATGTGTATTATTTTTTACATAACACCATATTGTCAATAATTATAAAAAATGCATACCAATTGTACTTTTGGAAACCACTTCATAACGTAGAGAAGAAAACAATATTTACTTTAATCTTCACCTTAATTCTTAGATAGTGGTGAATTTTTGTCTCTTTCATACTTTGTGCTTCATGCTTTATTTTCTCAAGGATCTCATTTGAAACTTAGCACTATTTTCAAACAGCATTGCTTCTTTAAGCACAGGTCAAGTAGATGTGGTTCCTGCCCTGTGGATACTTCCCTTGGCTGGCACAGTGACTAACCTGGCATCAATTACAACAAAAGCTATTTAAGGAAGAAGGACGTGCAACTTGGAAATTAAATCATTACATTAGATAAAGACCATCACGTAATAGTCAAGACACCTTTTAGACACAAATATGCTTTCTTCTCTGTCTTTCTGCCTGACACAGAGGCTTGGTGAACTTACCACATTAAACTGAGTTGGTCAGGTACATATATGAAGAGGCCTGCTCCCTGGAACCACCTTACCTTGCAAGAGAAGTTTCTACTACTTTGTACTAAGGCAGTGAGTGCCATGCTGTTCAGGTTCACGGAGAATTCATTGTTCCCCCACACACAAAAACATATTTATGGTGCATAGTATTTTTATTCCTTGTTAAGCTGTGTGTGTGTGTGTGTGTGTGTGTGTGTGTGTGTGTGTGTGTGACAGTTCATAGACACTTAGGCATTTTTAAGTACATAACCTCAAGTTATGAGGAGTATAAAAGGAATTTATAAAGAGATTTAAAGTCAGAATGCATTTTCTTTATGTGGTTGATCTGCGTATCAGTCTGGCTAATTGGGGTTATTTTCTTATGTCAAAGATTTTAGTACATCACAATTTACAGTAGTTATCTATTTACTAATATGTACTGAGGGCCTACCCTGTGTCAGGCACTCTGTAAGTATTGGGGCTACAGCGTTGAACAAGTAGATAAACTCTCAGCTCTCTCAGAACTTGTGCTCCGATGGAGGAAGGCAAAGAAAAGACAAATAAATAAATTAAATAAATGCTCATATCCACTTGGGAGACACAAAAAGCAAGAAAAGGCAATAAAGCAGCAGGATAGGGAGTATATATGAATGTTGGTGAGTGTTAGGGAAGGGTTAGAGTGTAGCTATTTTAAATAGAGTGGTTAGGGAAAGTCTGAGACATGACAAATCATGCACACCATAAATGTGAGTGATAGGAGGCCTGTGAGGAAGGGAGTCATGCAGTTCTCTGGAGGAAGAGTGATGTAGGGAGGGGCATCAGCATGTGTAAAGGCCCTGAAGTATTTGAGAAAAAGCAAGGAGGCCAATATGGCTAGCATAGGGGAAGTGAAGGAATAATGGTAAGAGCTGAGATCAGAGAGGAATGAGGGGGTGTCCTCAACCATGGTTCTCAAATTTAACCATATTTCTTCTAGATGCAGCGTGCATATCATTTTACTCACTTTGATCCAGTTTACTTGGATTTCTGGGGAAAATTATACAGGAGAAAGTCCAGCCAAATAAACTGTGGTCATGTGTTCTATTTTGGTATTCTGAGTGGGTGCATTAGGGTTCCATTGCTGCATAACAAATTACCACAATTTGAAAGGTTAAAACAATGTCCATTTATCATCTATAATTTCTGTGGGTCAGAGGTCCAGACATTGATTAACTGGATTCTTTGCTCAGGGTCTCAGAAGCCAAAATCAAAGTATTGACTGGCCTAGGTTTACTTATCTGAAAGCTCTAGGGAAAAAGTTCCTTCCAAGCTCATTCAGATGATTGGCCAAATTTTCTTCCTTGTATTTGGAGTATTGCAGTCTTTGTTCCCTTGCTGACTCTCAACCTGGGCCCACTCTCAGTCTCTACAGTCTCCTGAAGTCCCCTACCTCATGGCATCCTTTATCCTCAAAGTCAGCAATGGACACTCCATCACATTACAACCCCCTCACAGTTTCAATCTTTTACACCAAGAAGGGCTCAGTCTCTTTTAAGGGTTCTTCTGATTAGGTCATGCCCACCAAGGGTAATCTCCCTACTTTAAAGTCAACTGGTTAGGGAAATTATTTATATCTGCAAAATCCCTCATAGTAGCACCTAGATCAGTGTTTGATTGAATTACTGGAAGGAGGTTTATATCATCAAGGGGCAGATATCTAGGGGTGTATCTTAAATTTCTTACCTACTTCCCATATTGGGAAAACCAACAACTAGAATACACTGTGTGACAGAGGGCAACATTTGTAGCTAAATGTCCTCAGGCACACTCAGGCCCAGGTCATCCAAACTTACACTGGAAATGGGTGAAGTGGGTAAGGTTGAGGAGAAGGGAAATTTGAACAGTGATAACTTTGAATCACCACTGACAGAAATGCAAGAAGTGGAAGGCGGAAACCTGTATTTGTTGAACATGATCATGTGCTACCCAACTTTAAAGTGAGTACTGGTATGTAACTTGGAGGAGTAAGAGAGTAACAGGTAGATGGTGAATAGGAAGATTGAAGATTGGAGGGTCAGGAATACAGAAATCTAAGTAGTGTGAACCATGCAGTTCATCCTCAGGGACACTAGGGGTAGAACAAATAAGGAAAGTGAAGTTCAAAGAATAATATTTGGGAAGAGGTGTGGCCAGGATGTCAACTTAGGCCTTTCCAAAGCTTTTGTAGTCCCACTAATGCTATTGAAGGTGTGGCCCTTGAGTTGACAGCATCAGTATGTGTTATCCGGAGTTTGTTAGACATGAAGGATCGGGGCCCACTTCAGACATCCTGAATCATAATATGCATTTTATCAAGATCCCCAGGAGACTCATATGCACATTAAAGTTTGAAAAGCACTGCTCTATCTTATTGCACCTGAGGATGAGATCTTTTATCTAGATTTCTCAATTGTCTGGCCAAAGTTCTACATTGAAGGCAACCTCTTGAGTCTCAGGCTAATTGGGACAGTTGGTTGCCCAGTCTTTTACCATCCAAAGCACAGTTAGTTTCAACTCTGTGTGCCTGCTAGATGTCACCTCTCTGTCCCTGGGCCATTCTCTGCAGTAGTCCAACTGTCACCCAGGGATTATATCATTACTAGATAAGGCTATAGAAAGTAATTTGAGATCCTTTGGGATGAAAGGAGTTCTTACAAATATCCAACCAGAATGATGACCCTTGCTATCATAAACTCAGAGAGTGCATGTCAGATAAGAGAACTCATGAGGTAGGACTCAATCTGCCCAAATCAATCAAGCAAACATGTTCTCAAGAAGCCAGTCACTGTGAAGGAGGCCCCATGAGAACCTGTCAGACTCAAGCCATCAACCTTGTGAGCTGTTTCTCTAGCACTTCAGAATAATGAATCTCTCCAGTGGGATGTGACTAAATGGCTTGAAATTATAAAGCTGAGCACCAACGGAGGGTCTGATCCCTGCTAAACAAACTGCCAGCAGCCTCCACACAACCCCCTCAGAGAAGACGAATGGCCAGGCTACTTTGAAAATTTACTACAGCTCCTCCTCTCTGGAGATGGCATGTTAGGAATCTGGTAGGCTGGGATAATGATAAAAATATTTAAAATTTCATGGGGTAGACTGTGATACATAGGTACACTGCTAAGTGTTTCACTATATTTTCTTTTGCAAGCCTCACAACAGTGCTAGGCAGTAGCTTATTTCATAGCTCTGGAGACTAGGGTTCAAAAAGGAAAATAACCCAGAGAACAAGTAGCAGGTCTAATAGTCTCACCTGGCTCTCTCTGACTTCAAACGTGTGTTCTTAACATATCATGGCTCTAATTTGAATTTGCCTTGGCCATTCTCTACCCACTGCAGAAGAAATCCACACAAGAACATACTATCCAGCAGAAGGGGCATTTGTAGATATCAAATCTGACAGTGTAGCCCAGCACACCAAACTTTAAAAGGAGTTCTGTGCTGAAGAAGGTAATGACTAGGAAATTTATTTAAAAGTTTGAAATATCTATAATTATGTTTTTAGTACCAAATAAACAATTGTGTGAGGGTGTGCTAGGTTTACTAAATGCCAGAATGACATTATCCATCATTTTATAATATATAATCATTTACTTGCACATGTTATGTTCATTTATCTTCACAACAACTTCGTGAAGTAGATAGAAGAGATACTATTTTTACAGTAAAGGAAACTGAGACTTAAAAGTGAAACAGGACTTGACCCAAGTCATACAGCATGGATGTGGTAAAAAACCCAACCCTATGTATCCTGACTCCACAGTATGTGCTCTTTCTGTGACACCACAACTGTGGCAGCAAATACAACTGCACATGGAAGTGTGTCCAGTTCGTAGTTCAGTCATAGAGGAAAGTACTAAGAGGAAAAGGGAACCTTGATAGTGGGCTTAAGACATGACAGACTCAAGTGATCGTTGAATTTATGAGTTCTATCCATATGACAGCATCTAGTGCTTACATAGTGTGTCCATATAAGTTATGTCATCTTAATCTGGTGGGGTACATAGACCAGCACTGAAGCAACTACAGACAGGTGGCTACTATGCACTTGAACTGTGGCTCACTCAAACTTAGATGTACTGTGGTATAAAGTACACACTGAAATTAAAGGACAGTTCAATAAAATAGAATATCTCTTTAGTAAGTTCTTATATTAACCACATATTGAAATAATTATATTTCGTACAGGTTGGGTTAAGTAAAATATGTTAAAATTACTTTCACTTGTGTTTTTTTTTTTAATTTTTACTTTCTAATATGGCTAGTAGGAAACATAAAATAACATATGCAGCTTGCTTTTACTTCTCTTAGATGTGCCTCATGTCCATAATAAACTGATATCAGAGTGAAGACATAATATTAGGCCCCAATGCTCTTTTCAATTAGAACACTTAAGAGCATAGTACGTTTTGTCCAATGATTGCCTCTCTATATGGGGCCCTGTGCAACAGTGCTTCTCAAATTGCTGTTGCATGCAAAATTCTTGCATGTCTCATTAAAATGCATGTTCTGATTCAGTAGGACTGAGGGTGGACCTGAGGTTCTTTATTTGTAACAAGCTCCCAGGTGTGCTAATGCTGTGAGTCCATGGATCTACTTTAAAAAGCAAAAATCTAGAAGATGAGCAAAAACCATATTTTTGGACAGGGGACTTTCAGTGCTTCTCCAGTCATGCCATGAACACAATATAGAGTCAGAAGACCACCCCTGATGTGGAACACCCCCATTTAACATGTCAAGCATTGAAGCAGATCAGAGGGACAAGCTTGTGTGTGTGTGGATGTGCAGATAGGTGACACCCAAAGCCAAAGGAAAGAGGGAAAAGAGTGTAGGGTGCCTTGTGTGGGGGGTGAGGGGACAGGAGAGTCTTGACAAGGTGCGCTTAGAGCTAGGAGTGCCTTTTTACAAATTGGGTCATTTGTATGTTAATAGCCTTCTGAATCCTGGTCATATAATTGATGCTTTTTAAACTATTAATATTTTATGTCTACATAGAGCTAGAAGAGTTTTTTAAATGACTATCTGTTTTTCCCCCAAATGAAGCTGTAGGTGGGAAGCTTTTGGGGGCAAGGGTTTGATTGAACCAAACTGCAAATAGAAGCTCTAATAACTTCTCATTCTTTCAGTTGTAAATTTTTCTAAAGACAGACGAGAATTCCATCTTGTGTTAGGCCTGGCTAAGGTCAGTTTATGAAAGTCAGGTATTTTTTCTCTTTTGTTTTCCAGTGTTTTGACGAGATTTTTTTTTCTCCCGCCACAACGCCTGAGTGTTAGCATGGACAAGCTAAACTCTTTTTCTTTTTCTCTTGTCTTTCCTTCCCTTCCTCTCCTCTTCCTATCATTTCCCTACAACCTCCTTGACTTTCAGCTGCTTGTTTCAGCAGCTTGTTTTGTGCTGGAGCCCATTCCAATGAGATATTCTCCAATATTAAGTGGACATTTTTCCAAGGGAAATCGTCTGAACCCAATGATAGGCATTTTCTCTCTTAGCGTTGTTATTATTATTTTTTAGCCTCTTCCCTCTCCTTAAATCCAACATTATCTTATAGCTATCAGGGAGAACTAAGCCTTTATTTTGCAAATTGCAGGAAATTCTAAGAGCTTGATGTATAATTCATAATTACTTTACAAATCAACTTGTTAGGATGGCAAAAACTGGTGTTTTCAAACAAAAACTAGGAAACCAGTAGATTATATTTGAAGAGTAGCTAGTCAGTGGGAAGTACAGTGCAGTGTGACTTTTGAGGATAGGATGCTGTGTCTGTTTTATCTTGCTTTGTTTTTTTAATAGACTTGATATTTTAGAGCAGTTTTAAATTCACAGACAGTCATATTGAGCAGAAGGTTCCAAGATTCCCATTTATCCCCTGCCCGCACGCACATGCAGCCTTCCCCATTCCCAACATCCCCCACCAGAGTGGAATATTTGTAACAATTCTTGAATCCACACGGACACTTCCATCTCACCTAGAGTCCATAGTTTATATTTGGGTTCACTCTTGGTGCTACACATTCTATGTGTTTGGGCAAATGTGTAATAGCATCCATTCACCATTATATTAATAATATCATGCAGTGTTTCACTGCCCTAAAATTTCTCTGTTTTATCTATTCATCCCTCCCTCTCTCCCACCCCTAACACCCCACTGATCTTTTTACTGTCTCTATACTTTTGCTTTTTCCAGAAAGTCATATTGTTGGAATCACACAGTATGTAGCCTTTTCTAACTGGCTTCTTGCACTTAGGCATTTAAGGTTCCTCCATGTTTTCTCGTGGCTTGGTAGTTCCTTTTATTTATTAGTGTTGAGTAATATTCCATTGTCTAGATATATCATAGTTATTTATGCTTTCACCTACTATAAAACATCCTGGTTGCTTCCAAGTTTTGGGAATTATGAGTAAAACTACTACGAACATCTGCGTGCAGATGTTTGTGTGAACGAACGTAAGTTTTCAACCCCTTTTGGTAAATACTAAGGAGTGTGATTGCTGGATTGCATGACAAGAGTATGTTTAGTTTTGTTAGAAACCACCAAACTTTTTTCAAATATAGCTGTACACAATGAATGAGGGTTCCTGT
This sequence comes from Lyroderma lyra, assembly GCA_004026885.1. Classification (NCBI taxonomy): domain Eukaryota; kingdom Metazoa; phylum Chordata; class Mammalia; order Chiroptera; family Megadermatidae; genus Lyroderma; species Lyroderma lyra. The sequence continues at coordinate 15,362 of PVJL010007554.1, read as the reverse complement.
GGTTCCATATCCTTCTCAGCATTTGGTGTTGTCAGTGTTTGGATTTGGGCCATTCTGATAGTTATAGTAGTATCTCACTGTTGTTTTAATTTTAATTTCCCTGATGGCACACAGGGGTGGTCAAGAAATTCATGGAATGAAGGAGAAGAAGGGTAAAAAACTATTTATCTTTTTCCTTTTCAATATACTCATATTCCCCCTTAATGATAATACACTTTTCAGATCTTTCAATAAGTTTATTTTATACCCTCCAAAAAAAAGTTTTGTTTTTGCCCTCAAAATTGCAGTTTTAACTTCTATGTTGTCTGTAAATATCCTCCCTGAAAGCTGTTTTTTTCATATTTGGGAACAAATAATAATCAAATGGAGCCAGATTTGGACTGTAGGGAGGGTGGTTTAACATTTGAAAGCCAAAGTCATAAAAAGTAGTCAACACTCTTGTGCACGGGCACGTTATTATGCGAAAGCAGCACCCCTTTGGTCCATTTTCCTCTTCTGTTCTTCACAGATTCATTTAACTATTTCAGCAAACTGGAACAGTCCTCTCCAGTTATTGTGACACCTTTATCCTTGTAATTAATCAGCAGGATACCCTCTGGATTCCAAGAAGCCGTAGCCATGATTTTTCCAGTTGATTGTGACACTGAACTTCATACAGGGTGGTATGCCCTTTTTATGTCACTGAATGAACTTCTGCTTTGACTTGGGCTCATCATGATGAAACCAGGTTTCATCTCTAGTGATAATCCAATTTAAAACTCCACCTTTGTTGTCTCTGCAGAGGTTCAAAAACTGCCATGGACACTCAGCACACTGTTGTTTTTGAAGCTGCACGAGCATTCTCATTACCCATCTTGCACTGACTTCTGACATCCTTAGTTGCTGAAGAAGAATATCCAAAATGGTTGTAAGTGATACTCCAACCATTTCTGCAAGCTGCTTTTTATTCATTCTGGCATCTTTTACTACAAGTTTTCAATTTTTTGGACACTGTCTGAGGAAGTGTCCTCAACAGACTTCCTGGACAGAGGTCGTCTTCAATTGACTCTGCCTTGCATGACAAGGCTATGCCACTTGCAAACCATGGATTTCTCAGGGCAACAGTTTCTGTACACTGCTGGCATTGCTTCCAAAATGGTTTGAGGTGTTTTCCCCTGTTTTGTGAGAAACTTAATGATGATGCGAAATTCAATTTTATCCATACTTGGGGTTTCCTTCACATTTGAGGTGCTTCTTCAGCAATATCTGAAAGAACACAGATGCAAGTAGGCTGAATTTGGCACATATACTAATGATAAGTCACACAATTAAACTGTGTGCACTAGTACTCCCACCTCCCCGATAACCCCTGCATTCCACGAATTTCTTGACCATCCCTGGTATGATGTGGAGCATCTTTTTGTATATGTATTTAACATCTATAGATCTTCTTTGGTGAGGTGACAGTTAAGGTTCTGTTGTCTTAAAAATAAAGTTATCTTTATTTTCTACTTGGTATAAAAGCAATATATGCACAAAACTACTCAGCAGTTTTTCATCTCACCCAGAGTAAAAGCTAGACACGTTACCATGGTCTATGAGACACGGTGTAATATGGACCTCTGTCACTTTTTTAATTGAATTTTTATTCTTCCCATTACTCACTCTGCTTTAGGTACACTGTTCCCTCATTTAGGCTAAGCATGTTCATGGCTCCAAGACTACACCAAGAGAGCACTCTTACACATAGCAGCGTGACTCACTTTCTCATGTCTTTACGATCCCTGTTCACCTTAACCATGAGGCCTTTCCTGATACCATATATTAAAGAACTCCTTCCCCACAGTACACAGTCCTCTTTATCCTGAGATATATATATACATACATATGTACACATACACACACACACACACACACACACACACACACACACACATATTCTATCTCCATCTATCTCTATCTCTCATCTATTTCTGTTTCTCTCCCTTTTTACCATAGCACTCATCATCATCTGATACATTATATGTTTACTTGTTTATGAGCTGGTTTCTCTCACTAGAATGTGAGTTCCTTGTATTGCTAAAATAGTACTGACACCAGAAACTAGTCAATAAATATTCTTTTCATGGATAAAAAGCATATTGATTCTTGAGCACAAATTCTGCTTTTACAACCCAGATGAGGAATTCTCATCTCCTTAAATTGCTATATATCTGTTTTTCCTTCACTGGAAAATCCAAGTGCTGCTTCCCCCACCTTCTGTACTATCCCATGCCCTAACAGGTCTGCTCCTCCCACCTGACGGGTACTTTGGAAATAACCTGAACTTCAATTACTTGCAGGTGCGGCTGCAGCCAGTGGGCCAGTGGCACCCAGCATCCAGGTCTCAACTTTTCACTGACAATCCAGACATAGCCTGAGGCAGGAGGGCAAAAAGAAGAGTTGCACCATAGGGAAACCTTCATAATACTCCACTGGGGTCAGAGCAGGCAAAATAAACATTGTCCTGATTCCCTATTAGAGCAGAAATGAGGCAGAATGACTTGCAAAGATGGCATCGTCGCTGTGGTCCTCACTGTCTCTCCTGGTCAGTCAGCAGCAGCCCTGCCGGGAATGGATATTTAGAAGATGGCTAGTCCATTTCACTCAGACAGCTCTGACATGTTGGTCCCAGCTACTTAGGAGCTCATCACTGTAAACCAATGTTCAAAAATAGAGCCAGTCTCATCGATGAATTGCTTATAGACATTTTCCATAAAGCTATTATGGCATTTTAAAAGGCCTCCGGACAGATACATTCATATAGTTGGCTAGAGATTGTGAAGTCAGGTCAACAAAAGGAAATCACACAAACTCCTGGGTAATGGAAACGCTAAGATAGTATCAGTCTTGTAAGCCTAGAGTGGTCCAATAACAGCTCACAGCCTCAGTGCATTATACACAACATGCTCCTCTCCTCTCATAGTAACCCTGTGTGCTTTCATTTCTTCACTTGACATCACAATTTGTCACATAGAGGTATCCCGAAATACTCAAAGCCATGGACTTTAATTTTATACAGAATGCCAAATCCTTTCTCTCACCATGAAAACTATATGATAACTCTTCGGATATAGCTCTTCATCTAGAGTTATATTCAGTGTAAGGGAAACAGAAGTTTCAGAGATAAGTAGTGATACTCTTTCACACTCTCATAATTGTTATCTACACATTCTTTGAATGTCACTGGGGGGAACCTGCTATGTAAAGTGTGGCCTGTGACTCAGGAACTGACTTCGCTTCTTTTATTATGTCCACTTAGCAATAGCAGGATCATTTATTTTATGCTCTGTGCCATACCCCATTCTTGTCTGATTTCTGTGGCCCCCTCCCCTGACTCTTAGACTCCTATAATCCATAATCATTAGCCTCCCTCTGCCCTCCACCCATCTCCACAGTCTGTTCCCCCATACTTCCAAATATACACAGGACATTTCTACTGGGAAATGATGTTTGATTATCCTGCTAATAATTATCCTACTTATTTTAACCTCAAGGCTTCTCAAGTAAGTGATCCCTACCTACAACTGCATTTTCTGGCCTCTTCTGCTGTTCTTAAGACCTTGAAATCTAATTTTTGCATTTGCAATTTTCCTGAGCTTCATCATTCATTCTTAAAGATCTCTAATGACAACCTGCTTCCAAATTCTATAGTCTTCTTCTTATCATCACTGACGTATTTGCCAAACTCAGCTAACCTGATGCTTAACTGTAACTGCATAATAAACCAATCTGAGACTCAGTGATACAAAACAATAATCAGATATTATTGTTCACACAGTTTGCAGGTTGTGTGTTCATCTCATACAAAATGGATTTGGCTGGTGGCACTTTTGGGGGGCTGTGGCTGCTGGAGTATATAGTAGGGTTAGCCAGGACACTCTTCACAATTGTTCCTCTTCATATGATCAGTGAGAAACCTGGTGCATGTTCTTGTCATGGTGATGGCAGAAAAACAAGAAGGTGCATGGAAACACGTAAAGCTTCTTAAGGCCTAGGCTTCGAGCTGGAACACTGTTACTTCTTCCCACAACAAGTCACATGTATAAACCCAAAGTCTCCCAGGCAGAGAAGTACAATCATCTATGATGAGACCATGGCCAAGGTGTGGATGTAAGCAGTGAGGGATAACTGGAATTATTCATTCAGTCTACCACACCTGATACCTGCCCCTACTTTAGCTTTGGTGACTGCACAATTATGAGACTCTTAACAAGTTTTCTGGTGACCTTTCTCTGGATCTTCTTGTTATATGAGGGCTGCCTTGAAAGTATCCCACCATATAATCTGAAAAACAGAGGCATTTATTTATGGCTGGATTTTTTCTGGACATCTCTCATGTAAGTGTTGATTTTTAGCAATACTCTGTCTCTTGTCCTATGCTCTTCTCTTCATCAATAACATGTTTAAATTTAATTATTACCTCATTGTTAAAGTACTTCTCACATCTCTGCTCTAAGACCTATTTCCTTATCAGTTTTAGTTTGTTTCCTTTACTGAGATTTTAGTTTGCATACTTCAGTATCACCTTGATTCAACAATTCCCAAAAGTAATTTATCATCTTTCACCTAAACAGCTAATTAGCAGCAGAGTTGGGATTTGAATCCAGGCATTCCAGTACCCTTCTGTCTCTATAAGGTGTTCTAGATGGCGCTTTCCATATGGGATGTGCATTTAACCTGGATGTGCCCTAAGTTCTCTTTTGTCTCTACGTCTTTGCATGGAAATAGTCCTTATTATGCAAGTAACAGTTAAAAATCCACCTGTAGATAGCTTCATCTGTGCTTTGAATAAGTTTTTTAGATTTATTCAAATCTTATGCACTTTAAGTATGATCTGGAGGTAAAGCCCAAATAATATAAAATTTAGAGCATACAAATGATTTCTTCTTCTTTGGCCAGTGATTGTACATCCAAAAGATTCATTATATGCCTCTCCTCCTTCTTGAATCATAAATGAGCCCGGAAGTTTTTTCTAAATCTCTGTGAATTATTAGAGTGACTCTGAATCATTCATATGGGAGAATCGAAAGAAAGGTCATTAATATTTGACAAGCATTTTCTATAATAAATGCCAGGTACTATGTTTGGAGATTTACTCATGTGTATATTATCTCACTTAGTCTTGCAATGAGCTAATGAGCTAGATATTATTTCCATTTTATAGATGAGTAAACCAAGGGTCAGAGGAATTACTTATCTAACAAGACTAGTAAGCTGCAGAAAATACATTAGAACCCAGAGGCATCTGGTGCCAAAACATGCTTTTCCTACTCTACCGTATTGCTTCTCAGTCATAGACACATAGAACCTACTGTGTGTTTGAACTAAGTTCAGGAACACCTTGGGGGAGTAGATATATTTGTTACTTCATTAGCGCCTTTCTACACCAACAGGCTCACATCTGTCTTCTGTCCAGAGCTTCTAAGAAACTAAGGGAAGAAGGAGTGTTCTGAGAGTCAAGTCATTCGAGGGAAGAATTCTTATATCAGGTTTGGGTGCATGATAAAGGTTTTTGCTTTTACTGTTACTACCTATTCTACTACTGCCACCATGCACAGTGAAATTTCATGAAATGTTCTACTAAATTCTAGGCATTTTATGTTCATATATGTTATACCATATCTCATTCTGACAACAAGGTTGTGGAGTAAATTCTGATAGCCTCATTTTGTAGATGAAAAACGAAGGCTCAGTGAGAGAAAATCGCTTTCTCAAAGTCAGAAACTATGGAGTTGTAGAAAAAAATTTAAACTCACGCCTGCCTGACTCCAAAGTTCATGCTATTTTCACTACACAACTACACAATACTTTATTTAAAACACCTGCAAGCAAGATGAAGTTCGAACTACCATAGGTGGGTAAGCAGCCTTTTTTGTCTGAGGTTTCATCCAAAAACCTCTTCTACTTATGAAAGCAACCCCTTCCATTAATTTGTCATATTTGAAGGTCATAGAAACAAATAATTTTTGTATGTTAACTTTGTACCCCGAACTTTACTAAATTTATTAGTTCTAACACTTCTTTTTGTGAGAAGTCTTTAGAATTTTCCAATATAAGGTTATATCATCAGCAAACATAACTGCATTTCCCTTTTTGTTTTATTTGAATACCTATTATTTCTTTTTCTTGATTATTCTGGCAAGGACATCCAATCCTGTGTTGAATAAAAATAGCAATAATGGGTTCCTGATCTTAGATAAAAAGTTTTCAGTTTTTCACAATTTAGCAAGATGTTAGCTGTGGGCTTTTTCATGTATGGCCTTTATTATGTTGAGGTAAGTTTCTACTACACCTTGTTTGTTAAGAGTTTTTATTATGAAATAGTGCTGAATTTTGTAAATACTTTTCTCTGTATCTTTTAATGTAATCAGGTAGTTTTTGTTCCTTCATTCTCTTCATGTGGCATATTACATTAATTTTTCATATATTGAGCCATTCTTACATCCCAGGAATAAATTCCACTTAGTAAATTCTAAACTATAAGAAAAATTAATAAATTCAGTAAAGTTGGAAGATGCAAATTTATCATTAAAAAATCAGTTGCATTTCTATATATTAATAACAAACTATCTCAGTTATTATAACATCAATAAGAATAAAATACTTAGGAATAAACTTAACTCAGTAAGTGAAAGATGTATATTGAAAATTAGGAAACATTGATTAAAGACATTAATGGAGAAATAAATGAATAGAACCCATGTTCATGAATTGGAAGAATTAATATTGTTAAAATATCCATACTACTGGAGGCAACATTATGCCTATCAAAATCCCAATGACATTTTCCACAGAAATAGAAAATACAATTCTAAAATTCATATAGAATCACAAAGGACCCAGAATAGTCAAAGTAATCTTGACAAAGAAGAGCAAAGCTGAAGACATCACACTTCTGATTTCAAAATATATTTCAAAGCTACAATAATCAAAACAGTCTGATACTGGAATAAAGACAGACATGGACTAATGGAACAGAATGGGGAGCCCAGAAATAAATCCATGCATATATGGTCAACTGATCTTTGATAATGTTACCAAAAATAAACAATGGGGCAATGATAGTCTCTTCAAAAAATGGTGCTGGGAAAACTGGATATTCACATGCAAAAGAATGAAATTGGTTTCCTCTTTTATATTAAACACAAAACTAACTTAAAATGAATTAAATATTTAAACATAAGACCTGAGGTTGTAAAATTCCTAGAAGAAAACATAGGCAAAATGTTCCATGACATTGGTTTTGGCAATTTATCTTTCAAAATGAATTATTTCTAGAAATCTCTTGTATAGCATTGTGCCCAGAGTCTGCAATACCATATTGTATATGTAAATGTTTAGGAAAGTAGATCTCATGTTAAGTGTTCTTACCATGCAAAAACAAAAACAAAAAGCAAAAGGATACAGGAAACTTTCAGAGGAGTTGGATATAACTATTGATTACAGTGATGGTTTCCTTGGTATGTGCATATGTTCAAACTCTTCAAATTCTATACATTAAATACATGCAGGGTTTTGTATATCAACTATACATCAATAAAGCTGTTAAAAACAAAACAAAATGAAATTCCCTTTGGTTGGAGTTGCTTGGTGTAAGCAGGAGAAAGAGTTGAAAGCAAAGGTAGGTGGAACAGTTCTGGTGATGGACATGTCAGTGGTGGGTCCACAGGCATTCATTTTATTATTGTAATCTATAACTTGTATATCTGGTATAGTCTTTAGTGAATATCAAATATTGCATAATAAAAAAGAGTGAATATATTAAAAACAAAAAAGTCATATCATTGGATCTGAGTTTGGATTATGCCTGTTGTTGGTCATCCTGGCCGCACTTCAGAACCACAGAAGGAAGAGTCAGTCCTCCTGAATCATGATCTCTGATGCCAGCTCCATTTAAGCAGATATATTTGTTTGATTTGTTACATTCATACCTTGCTTGTATACCAATGCCTGAAACCTTTGGACAACTATGTGTTAAACAAATGACTGTATGAATAGGACTAAAGAATCCACATTTCAGTAAAGCTTCTCATGTGATTCTGCTAGTGAGTCCACCAAACAAGACTGGCATCTTTTCTTCTCTTGTACGCCAAAGGCCTTCCTCCTGACTAAAACTTTTAGGAATCATGGCACAAAAGCTCATTTGGTGGCAAGGAATGATGTATATAATGGCCTCAAAGGAAATTTAAGAGACAGAAAGGAGATACACACCTTGACAAAGCTAACGTGAAATAGGCCATCTGACAGACTGAGAGCAACCTTAGCCAGCCTAGAGGCTCAGGGTGTCTGAGGCCTGAAAAAGAAAGGATAGGATACACAAGGCTTCAAGGCCTAATCTGACATGAGAAAACCCTGGACTCCTGAATGGCCAGCCACCTCTTTCCTTCTTCAATCAAAGCTAACTCTGCCCATCGACTCTTTCCTATTGGTCCCCATCCCCACGTGACACTTTTTCTGAAATGTCAGCTCTCCTCTTTTCTTCCTAGAAACTCCCAGAAATAGGTGCTCAGCTCACTCTGTCTCATTCAGTGACCATTATGTGCTGCTAAATGGTTTCATCATGTGAGAAAGACCCAAGCTTTCTGTATTTGCTACCTTATTGCTGCATAACAAATTGCCCCAGAATTTAGTAGTTTCAAACAACAAAATTTTTACCTCAAAGTTTCTGTAGGTTAGAAATCTGAGAGCAATTTAGCTGGGTAGTTTTAGATCAGGATCTCTCATTAATAGGCTAACCAGATGTACTGTTTTAAACAGGACAGAAAATAATGGTATTGTCTCATTTCAAATGGCACATATGATCAGCCTAGTCTCACTGGGCTAAATTCACAGTTGTCAATAGCCTGATATGCACCATTTGAAATGGAACGCTACCATTGTTTTCTGTTCGGTTTAAATAAGTACGTCTAGTGAGCCTACTCATTGAGTCACAGACAGGCAATCAATGAAGTCTGTAGTCTCTGAAGGCTTAGATGAGGCTTGAAGGAATCACTTCGAAACTCACATGGCTCTTCAGTTCCTTACTATGAAGGTCTCTCTATTGAAACTACTCTGTGGTTTCCCCCAGAGGAAGTAGCCTGACACACACACGCACACACACACACACACACACACACACATATGCACACATACACAGGGGTGGGGGAAGGGGGAGGGGAGGGGAGAGAGAGAGAGAGAGAGAGAGATTGAGATTGAACCTAAAATGGAAATTTTTTTTTAATAACCTAATCTTGAAACTGATACATTATTACTTCTCTTATATACTATTGATCACCCAGACCAACTTGGTAAAATATGGGAGGGGATTTTACAAGGGTGTGAATGCCAGGAGGCAGGGATCATTGGGGACTATTTCGAGGTTGGCTACCACTTTCCATCAATGGGGTTTCACATCCTATGGACCCTTCAGGTAAAAGTCAGGTGTTTTCCAGAGAGGCTGGCATATTAATAGGCCATTGGATGATTAACCAAGTAACTGCCACTGTGAAAAGCACAAAATAGGTGAACAAATTGTGTGTGGAAGGGGAGCAGAAATTCTGAGAAAAATTTCTCGTGGAGCTTTGGAAAGGGTCACTGGGAAGGATCTGCTATATGTGGGGAAAAGTCTTAAGACAATATAATAAAAAAGACACCAAAATGCAGGATCCCTGTCTAAAAGTAGGCGTGAGGAATTTCATTCACTGTCTTTGCAAACATCACCTACAGAGACCTTGGTGTTTTGCATCCATGGCGTCTGTGCAGAAATGGGGAAAAAGTAGGTGCTGGGCCTCACTGCCAGTTAATTAAATGTTCCTTCTAAGGCAGCTGGTAGAGTATGTGAAAGATATACTATCCTTAGTTTTTCCTAAATTGCACATTTTAATTAACCTTCATGCCCTCGCTGGGGCTGTGAAAGAATTTAATTGGCCTGTAGGGATTGGAATGCACAACAGCCAGAAAAAGGCTATGTCTCAGTTGTTTTCACTCTGAGGACTTATACAACTGAAATTCTTGTTTTGTTTCATTCTTTGAAGTCCACAGCTACGTGTAGATTTCTGTTTGGAACAGACAGAAGCATCTTTGAATGCCTAAGTGAGAACTGCAGGAAGATATTAAAGTAGCAGTTACATGTGCATATTTAATACTTGAATCTTTCATTCATGCGTCCTTGGGTTTACAGAAAGAGTTGAACTCTTATTTTAGCTTTGTAATTGAGGATGGGAAAGATTTTTACATGAATTTAATATGCAAACTTTCAGTGGGGGGAAATGTTCTCTTGAAATCAAGACAAGGTAAGAAATTTCCAGATGTTTTCTGTTTTGTCAAACATAATTTTGAGAATCACAGTGAATGTGCATATTTTATTTTCCATATGAAAAGCAACTCACAGGCACTTATTAAAAATGATTATACATAGATCAAGACTGTAGGTAAACACTTGTGTGTTTTCAGAATATGATTATTCTCAGGATAAAGCCATAATGGTGTGTGAGTTCACCAACGGAATGACACAGACAGAAAAGCACAGGGTCAGGAACTGGTATGCTGAAAATCTAGAGAAAAAAAAACTAACAATAACGGTTGCAAAGAAAGAGACTATGAGGTAGGGGGATGCCCAGGAAAGAACAGTGAAGAAAACCAAGGGATGCATTTCAAATAGAGGGTAGTCAGTAATCTCAGTTACAGAAATGCAAGGAAAAAAGGATAGAGAAAAGGCACTAGATATGATAAAAGTGGGAGATGGGAGTGACAGGTTTTCTGTACTTCACTTTTATTTTGTATCAAAAGCTAACCAAGGTCCTTTTATGTATACTGTTCGTTATTTATTGCTGGGTAAGAAACCAAGTCGGTGATTTAAAACTATAACTGTGTAATTGGTCACAATTCTGTGTATTGGCAATTTGGGCTAACAATTCTTTACCCAATTATAACATGTGGAGTATTCCCTGCCACCACCAAGCAATTCTCTTGACACCAGCTGGATATCATGTAATTTAACTCAATTCAAACACTATCTGCCTGGAGATAGCACAAGTGAAGGGCTCAGTTCTACAAGACTACCTCTTTCCCTACTTCAGATGCCAATCACAAGTCTGGGTTGTCACCTGCGCTTCTGACAGACTGGTTATAGATTGCAGGTTCTAATTACTCCCTCCTTGGGTTGGGTTAATTTGCTAGAGCAGGTTACAGAACTCAGAGAAATATTTTACTTACTAGATAACCTGTTTATTACAAAAGGACAGCCAGAAAGAAATGATGCATAAGGCAAGGCAAGGGAAAGGAGTATGGAGCTTTCATGCTCTCTGGGGTGACACTGACTCCGAATTTCTCTGTGTTAAGCAACCGGGTAGCTCTTCAGGCTCTGTCCTTTTGGTGTTTTATGGAGGCCTCATTATGTAGACAGGATTGATTAAATCATTGGCCATTGGTGATTTCGTCATCCTCCAGCTTTCTCCCCTCCCTGAAGGTCACAGGTAGGGGAATGTGGGTAAGGACTGTGAAAGTTTCAGTTCTGCAATTACAAATTACAAGGTCATTTCCTGAGCAACCAGCCCCCATCCTTAGGCTACTTAGAGGCTTTCCAAAAATCACCGCATTAACATAACCAATATACCTATATTGTTCTCATCACTTAGAAAATTCCAAGTGTTCTAGGACCTCTGTGCCAGAAATGGGGACACGACCAAATACATACTTCTTATTATAAATTACAATATTGTAAGGCTATACTCAGCTAGGAAATCCTCCTACTCCTCTAGTGTTGGCTGGGCTCATTCATATCCTCAGGTAGTTAGCTTGGGGCTAGTTGGTCCAAGATGAACTCATTCCTGTGCATAGAAGTGGTTGGTGTTGAATTTTGGCTGGTCCCCTCTTTCCATAAGGCCTCTCACCTTTTAAAACAGTAGATTGAGCTTCTTTACGTGATGGGGAAAGTGTTCTAAGAAGGTGAAAGCAGAATTGCAGGGCATCTTCAGGCTTAGCCTTAGAAGTCAATCACACACTACCACACACTGGACTAGTGGTCCAGAAAGTCTCAAGTCCAACTTACATTTAAATTATGGAGGAATTGATTCTACTTCTTGATAAGATGAGCGCCAAATGACATTGCAAAAAGAAATGAACACAGGGAGATATCATTCATTGGAAGTCATTATTCTAACAGTCTAGTATATACACCAGATTGTAACAATCTAGTATACACACCAGGATGAGCAACCAGAAATTTATAAAAGGATCTGAGTTTTCTGATTCTACTTCATGCACATTGTTATTAACATTTGTTCACATGACAAAATCTATGTCCTACAATGGTATGTTGCTTCTACTTAATTAGGAAAAGGTTAATGTCTAAATGAAGGAAAGTCATAATAAATAGGTAACCAATGAGCCTGGGACCTTGGCTTAAACTCAGATTCCTCCTTCTATTTTTTTTTTTTATAAAAATATTTTTATTGTTAAACTTATTGAGGTGACATTGGTTATCAAGAGTTACATAGGTTCCAAGTGTACAATTTCTACAATGCATTGTATGTTCACCACCCAGTGTGAGTTCTCTTTCCATCACCATATATCTGGCTCCCCCTCCTTCCTCTCCTGCCCCTTCCCTCTACTCCCACCCTCTTATCCCTTACCCCCAAATAACCCTTAAACTATTGATTGTGTCCATGAGTTTTTTTGTTTGTTTCATCTTTGTTGCTTTCAGTCTTATATTCCGCATATGAATGAAGTCATATGGTTCTTGGTTTTTTCTGTCTGGCTTATTTCGCTTAGCATGATGATCTCCAGGTCCATCCATTCTGTCACAGATGTCAGTATTTCATCTTTTCTTACAGCTGAGTAATATTCCATTGTGTATATGTACCACAGCTTCTTTACCCAGTCATCTGTCTCAGGGCACTTTGGTTGTTTCCATGTCTTGACCACAGTGAAAAGTGCAGTGTTGAACATTGGGGTACATAAGCATTTGCAGATTAAAGTTTTTACGTTTTTTGGGTAGATCCCCAGAAGGGGGATTGCTGGGTCATATGGTAACTTCATTCCCAATTTTCTGAGGAACCTCCACACTGCCTTCCACAGTGGTTGTACCAGTTTGCACTCCCACCAGCAGTGTACCAGAGTTCCTTTCTCTCCACATCCTCTCCAGCACTTGTTATTCCTTGTCTTGTTGATAACAGCCATTCTAACAGGGGTGAGGTGGTATCTCATTGTGGTTTTGATTTGCATCTCCCTGATAGCTAATGAGGATGAGCATTTTTTCATATGTCTGCTGGCCATTTGTATTTCTTCGTGGGAGAAGTGTCTGTTTAGTTCTTCTGCCCACTTTTTAATTCGGTTGTTTGTTTTTTTGTTGTTAAGTCTTATTAGTTCTTTATATATTTTAGAAATTAGACCCTTATCTGATGCATTATTTCCAAATTTTTTCTCCCATTCAGTTGACTCTCTTTCTGTTTTGTTGATGGTTTCTTTTGCCGTGCAGAAGCTTTTTAATTTGATATAGCCCCATTCATTTATTTTTGCTTTTACTTCCCTTGCCTTTGATGTCAGGTTCATGAAGTCTTCATTGAGTCCTAGGTCTGTAAGTTTAGTACCAATGTTTTCTTCTATACAGTTTATTGTTTCAGGTACGTAAGTCTTTGCATTTGCGTTGATTTTGTATGTACCTGATAAAGACATGGAGGTCTTTAATACATTTTGATTTAATTTTAGCATATGGTGAGAGGTCACAGCTCAGATTCATTTTTTTGCATGTGTTTTTCCAGTTTTCCCAGCACCATCTACTGAAGAGGCTGTCTTTTCCCCATTGCATATATTTTGCTCCTTTATAAAAAATTATTTGTCCATAAATTTGTGGATTTATTTCTGGGTTTTCAATTCTGTTCCATTGGTTTGTGTGTCTGTTTTTCTGCCAATACCAAGTTGTTTTGATTATTGATGCTTTGTAGTATAAATTGAAATCAGGGAGTGTGATACCACCAGCCTTATTTTTTTAATGTAGTATTGCCTTGGCAATTTGAGGTCTTTTGTTGTTCCATACAAATTTGGTAATTTTTAAATTTATTTCATGAAAGTATGATTGTGGGAATTGTATTAAATCTGTAAATTGCTTTGGGTAATATGGCCATTTTAACAATGTTAAGTCTTTCTAGCTATGAACAAAAACTATCTTTCCATTTCTTTCTGTCCTCTTCAATTTCTTTCAAAAGTGTCTTATAGTTTTTCATGTGTAAGTCCATCACGTTCTTTGTTAATTCCCAGGTATTTCATTCTTTTTGTTGCAACAGCAAAAGGTATTGACTCTCTCATTTCTTTTTTCTGAAAATTCATTGTTTGTATATAGGAATGCTGTTAATTTTTGTATGTTGATTTTGTATCCTTTGACTTAACTGTAGTCATTTATTGTTTCTAATAGTTTCCCGTTGGAGTCTTTGGAATTTTCTATATAAAGGATCATGTCATCTGCAAATAGTGACAATTTGACCTCTTCTCTCCCAATTTGGATACCTTTTATTCCATTCTCTTGCCTCATTGCTCTGGCTAGAACTTCCAGTACTACATTAAATAGCAGTGGTGACGGGGGCATCCCTGTCTTGTTCCTGATTTTAATGGAATGGGCTTCAGCTTTTCCCCATTCAGTATGATATTAGCTGAGGGTTTGTCATATATGGCCTCTATTATGTTGAGATACTTTCCTTCTATACCCATTTTTTTCAATGTTTTGGTCATAAATGGATGTTGTGTGTTGTCAAATGCTTTTTTTGCATCAATTGATATGATCATAAGGTCTTTACCTTTTATTTTGTTTATGTGGTATATCACATTGATTGATTTTTTTATGTTGAACCATCCTTTTGCTCCTGGGATGAATCCCACTTGGTCATGATGTATGATCTTTTTGATGCTTTGTTGTATTCTATTTACTAATATTTTGTTTAAAATTTTTGCATCTGTGTTTAATAGAGGTATTCATCTATAGTTTTCTTTTTTGGTGTTGTCTTTACCAGGCTTTGGTATTAGGCTAATGTTGGCCTCATAGAATGAGTTAGGAAGTATTGCCTCATCTTCAATTTTTTTGGAAGAATCCGAGGAGGATAAGCATTAATTCTTCTTTGAAGACTTCGTGAAATTCATTGTTGAAACCATCTGGTCCAGGGCTTTTGCCTCTAGAGAGGTTGTGGATAGTGATTTCAATTTCCTTACTATTGATTGGTCTATTTAGATTATCCAGTTCTCCTTGGTTCAGTCTAGGTAGGCTATAGGTTTCTAGGAACTTGTCAATTTCTTCTAGGTTATTAAATTTAGTGGCATGAAGCCTTTCATAATATTTTCTTATAACCTTTTGTATTTCTTTTTTTTTTTTTTTT